>CM060287.1:4064526-4122026 GCA_030684275.1 Acipenser oxyrinchus oxyrinchus | reverse complement strand
GAGAGCGATAATTTAATGTGTATAATAATGTCAGAGACTTGCTTGTGACCACCGTGATATCAAAAGCCTCAGCAGTCCAGGCATATCTTTTGATCAGTAGCTTATTGTGAAGGTGGAGGTGGCTTATACTGACCGAAAATGAGCGATCAACAGACACAGCATTCAGCAGGGGACAGGTGGAGGCAATGTAAAGTGAAACTGCACTGCTTACCTTTTAATTTTAACATGTATTCCTTGTCTGATGTACACAAACAAAAAAAAAGCCTTTTTCCTTTCCCTTTAATACATACGGCCCGCACATTAGTTTCTAAAATGGCATTGATATATCATTTTGGGATTCTATAAAACAACCCGCCTCTTTAATATAACACGCGTTATGAGTGACATTCCCATTAAGCCAATCACAGCTCACAGAGGTAGTAAAATAGCCAATCAAATAGTACACAGGATCAGTTTCCTCATGCACACAGCACACATAATTTTGAATAGTATAGCGATGCGAAGGCTTGTTTAAACTATATTATTATTATTTGTTTATTTAGCAGACGCCTTTATCCAAGGTGACTTACAGAGACTAGGGTGTGTGAGCTATGCATCAGCTGCAGAATCACTTATAATTACGTCTCACCCGAAAGACGGAGCACAAGGAGGTTAAGTAATTTGCTCAGGGTCACACAGTGAGTCAGTGGCTGAGGTGGGATTTGAACCGGGGACCTCCTGGTTACAAGCCCTTTTCTTTAACCACTGGACCACACAGCCTCCTATAGTTTACTTGTGTAAAATTTTAAATCAGTAGCCAAAAAGTAGTTGGAGATGTCACTCAAGCGAAAGGTGGAGGCTGAACACAGATGATTCCAGAATCATCTGTGTAGAATTACCTTGGAAGACTAACTGGGATTACAGAGGGTGCACCATATATGACTGGACAAAAGAGTGGACTGGCTAGCAGAAGTGCCATGTGTCCAGACAGAAGTCATAAAAAGGTACATTTCATCGTGGCACTGTTTACTATTTCACAGTTTCACAGCTGGTCAGTATCTTTTTTTGTCAGTGCTGTTAAAAACAGTATATTTTGGAATATAATTAAATATTGAGACAGCATTATACATCATTTTTACTGTCTGAGATTTCCATTGAAATATAATACTGTTCTTTCTTCCATTATATTGCATTTGTGATATTGAAGTTTTTTTTTTGTCAGTGTTCTAGGAAAGCTACTTCTAGTTATATCTGCCTATTTCTGTACTATAAAATACATTAAATAATATGTTGAATAACTGATTGAAACCGTGCCTGCTTACTTAATGACTAGGAATCGCACAGTGGGGGTGTATTGAGTAGTATATTTATGCAATAGAATTTATACAAATTATACAATTTATATATACATTTTCACGTACATTACGATGTATATATATATATATATATATATATATATATATATATATATATATATATATATATATATATATTACGGTGTGGGCCACCAAGTGAACAGTTGCTGCCAGATTTTTTGGTTCAAACAAATTTTCATAACCAAGTAAGGTGTATATATTTCACGTTAGTGAATCATTGAATCAAACAAACTAAACTGAATGAATCAAACGAATCGAGTCAGTAAAAAGAATTGAACTGCACATCACTGGTTTTCAGGCCAGAAAAACAGCGCGCCTATCAGTGGTTAAAGCCTGGTTCCCATACACACTAATAAATGATCCTTTAATGCGAATACAGCTTATCATCTTATTCTGAGCTGGATGCACATTTAAATACATTATCATGCATTAGCATACAATTATCGCACACCAGAAAGTTTAGTACCCTTTCGTAAATGAGGCCCATAATATGTAAATCTTTTATGTCAGCACACAACTGTATCAGAAGAGGGTTTGTGTTCGGGATAGGGTTTGGATTAAGGTTAGGGTTATATCATGCAGAAAGATTTACGCATTACCTACATTGTACCTATGCATAATATGCATAATAACATGTATTTATTAAGTGTGAGGGTCTGGAATCAACTCCCCAGTAATGTTGTTGAAGCTGACACCCTGAGATCCTTCAAGAAGCTGCTTGATGAGATTCTGGGATCAATAAGCTACTAACAAATAAATGAACAAGATGGGCTGAATGGCCTCCTCTCGTTTGTAAACTTTCTTATGTTCTTATGTTCTTAAGTAACTACTATGTAAATACACAGTCACTAAAGTACTACAGAACATTTTTAAATGGCATTGATACTGCTATTTCAAAAAGGTAGTAGGAGTACAGATCACAAGTTCAGCAGAAGGTGAACCCAACTTTCCCCCACCTCGGATAATTGTGGGGGAGTCAGAAATCACTCTCTCCTGTCTTTCACCAGGGCTCATGTTTGTGATACACAAGACCAAACAGTCTTTTCTCAACATTTTAAAATTCTCATTATAGACTAAAAGAATTGGCTCAATAACTCTGTGTGCGCACAAAAAAAAACAAAGCTGAAATTAGGGAAAGAGAAAGTGAAAATGAATACTAATTCTGGCGGAGTTGCAGACTGCAGTGTTCTTATGAATTGATGCTGCGGAGCACAGCGGTGAAGAAGGCTACACTATAACATTGCTGGCAGGCTAGCAGGTGAGCAAATAAGGCAGTAAAACAGGGAATGGAAACTGTATGAATAAAACAACAGCTGAACGAGTGGGATGAATATGGAGAGAGAACACAGTTATTAAAAATGTATCTGGCTTTATTTTACAGACCCATTCAAATTAACCTGAATAGGAAGGTGGGTCTGTCTAGTGGAGTAGTTTAGAAATCACTCTGCATATATCAAATGCAAAGCAAACAGAAAACAATGATATTTATAATCTAAAATACAGAACCTGAGAATGATTTTTCATTCCAGTCGGCAGCATCAGTGTCTAATAGTAGCCTATCCCTATTTGGGTTCTTTTAGCATAACCCACACACACACACACACACACACACACACACACACACACACACACACACACACACACACACACACACACACACACACACACACACACACACACACACACACACACACACACACACACACACACACACACACACACACACACACACACACACACACACACACACACACACACACACACACACACACACACACACACACACACACACACACACACACACACACACACACACACTTATAAGATCCACGCAATGCCAGGATATGCATGTGTTTGAAACCCTTGTGTATCTGCAGTTCATTATGACATTTCTTGAGAATCCTTGGAACTATCGGAAATAATTCCTGCTCAGGTGTCTCTGTAGAATGACATGCTAATTGGAATAAGAAAGATGAAAATTGGGCACACAGCAGGGGTGTTAAAAAATTAAATGTGCTGGAGCATCTTTGCAGGTCTTTTGAGATCGCACAATCCCACACCTGATACGCTCAAGTTTATCAAGCAGAAAGTAATGGACTTTCCCCCGTCCAGGATTTATTTGAATTGAAATCTTATGAAATAATCCAAAACAAGCCAGCCTAGGGATTTGTACCAAACTAATTCCTGCTGTCCAGGGTACTATTAGCATGTTGGTCCCTCTTCACAAAGCTTTAATGGAATTATTTAAATAGTGTATTTACAAGATTTGTTTTTAGGAACAGTCCAGAACTCTTTTCTGCTTGTATGTTTGAAAAGATACATTCCACTGCCCCCCCCCCATTTGAAAAGATACATTCCACTGCCCCCCATTTGAAAAGATACATTCCACTGCCCCCATTTGAAAAGATACATTCCACTGCCCCCCATTTGAAAACATACATTCCACTGCCCCCCATTTGAAAACATACATTCCACTGCCCCCGTTTGAAAAGATACATTCCACTGCCCCCGTTTGAAAAGATACATTCCACTGCCCCCGTTTGAAAAGATACATTCCACTGCCCCCTCCCCGTTTGAAAAGCAGTCTTTTTTTCACTGGGTTTCAGTTTCAGGTGTTACCAGGTCTCAGACAGGCTACCTTGGGTGACCAACCATGTGTTTTATTCATTCTGCTGGCAAGTTGCTTTCTTTTAGGGCTATTGGCGCGTGATAAGCCTTTTAGAATAACATTTCTTGGACTCGTTGGCTTCCCCGGTCGCTGTGCCCTTCCCGTCCCTGCTATGCCCCCCTTCACCACCACAATGCCGTGTCATTGATCTCTGAACAGTGCTGATCTGCAGCCTGAGCCTCCGGCTCCCCTGCTAAGGCCTCACTTCACTCCTCACGTCCAGTGTGTGGTGTCAGCACTATACTAGACACCAACGGCTTCTTCAGGGAGCGTCCGGTTTCATTTACCAGCATCCCCTGCCTTGTCAGCAAGGCAAGATTGAATTAACGCTCACAGCCGCACTCCCACATACACATCCACACACACACATACACACATACCTGCGCACACGCACAGCCACACTACCTGATACACACACACACACACACACACACACACACACACACAAGCACAGCCACACTCCCTGACACACATACACACACACACACACACACACAAGCACAGCCACACTCCCTGACACACATACACACACACACGCACACACACACATACATGCACGCACGCACATCCACATTTCCTAACACACTCACACACATACATATACCTACACACACCCCTTCATACACACATTCATATACATACGTGCTCATACATACACACACACTCACACACAGATTACACTACATTCAGCAATAGCAAAGCACTGCAAAGACATGGTTTCTAAATTTACCAGGGCAATACATTAAAGGGTTACTCTTATACCTGGTGAAGTCAGTCATTTAAAAAAAATGACAATTTCTGTCTGCCCTAGCAAAACCGTGGTGGAAAGAGCAATTTTTTTATGAACCATTTAAAAGATATGCCCTAGTCTTCGTTGTGTGTCTTTTTTTTTCAAGAACGAATCAATTTGAAAATACTTGAAGTCAGGTTTATATTTCTAACACAAACTGCATAATACTGCAGGCTCTGAACTATTAAACTGGAACCATGATAAACAACATGCTTTTTTCTTTCTTTCTTTCTTTCTTTCTTTCTTTCTTTCTTTCTTTCTTTTTTATAAAACATAATTGCTTTTTGAATGGAAAGTGACAAACAGGTTTTTGTATTAGCTCTCATGCTGTATGCAGTGGAGCTTATTTATTTAGTTCAGTTTTCTACCACTTGCAAATGAAGAGATCGGGACTGAAATAATGCAGGCTGTGATAAGTCAAGATTCATAACCTGTTCATGACCCCATCCTCACAATTCGGCTAAGCTTTTTTGATGTCAGTTTGCAAACTTATAATTGTTCAAACTTCACCATGCTCACAGTGCACTGTACACTCGTGCAAAAAAAATAATTTTGCAAAACTAAATATTTCATTTCTGACAATGATATCCTTTATTTGTATTCAGTGTTCTCTCAGACGTTTCCAGAATCCTTTACGGCCCAATGGCACGATTTCAAGAAAGGACTGATGACTGAAGATGTTCCTTCTTTCTGCTCAAATTTCCCAATTTCTTTTCAGATGAGAGCCTAGACCAGTTGTCATTTGGGTCCGGTATGAAATTCTCCAGGAACATCCGCACTTTGACTGTCGAAAGAATAATATTCCTATCATTCCTTCAGGGAGCGCAATAGCAAAGTTGCAGTCTGACTTTGAGGTTTGGATTAGGTTTACCTGCACAATGTGCTTAAGACCCTATTAATACACCCAGAGGACTTTTAGAGTTGAGGCGTTGGTCGCTTTTCCCCCAGTAAATGTTTTAATTAACATTAACAGTGGAACGTTACCCAAAAATCTGCTTTCTACTTAGAATGAACTGTAGTCAACTCTGCAAATGCAAGCTGTTGACCTCTTCAGCAAAAAATGTTGTCCTGTAACTGCCAACAACTTTAGAGATGTAGCTACCTTTTGGTGCTTGACTTGTTGTATTTCAATTTACTCCAGAAGTTTTTTTTTTCACAAGTATAAGACATCCACTGAGATACAACAGCACCTCGCTTCAAGAGGTGCTCTGTTACCTGCAAGGTACAAACTACAAGCTGTGAAGAAACAGCAGTTGAAACTGCACACAACTCATCTGTGCTTGAGATAAGAAGCAACACCTAGGTTTAAAGAATAATTAAATTCATGTTAGTTATAATTCCTGACAGTCTGTAATTTATTCAAGTAGTTTAAGCGAATGAGGCATTTGAAAGTAACCATTGCTTGTGTATCGGAGCAAGCACTGACTCCTGCATGCAGGAATTTTGCAGAGCCTTTACTCTCCAACTGCATCTGTGATCCCTTGTTTATGAGGATAGCTCACCGTTAGGAGTGTAAAGAGTTTTATGACTTGTCTGCATTGAAGCCTAAGTATCTAGCTGGGACCACAAGTCCAGTAATATCGAAAGAGGGAGCAGATTTATTGCAAACACATTTAAAGGCAAGCATTAGCGCCACAACTCTCATAACGGCTGCCAAGAAAGTGCTGCAGTGACAAATCACAAGCCAGGAGCTGAAGCTTGAGGGTGTGTTGGAGTGAAAAATGTACCTACGCTCTTTGGTCCCAGAGAAAGCTATCAAAGATGTTAGCATCTAAACTAGTAACCCTTCTACCTTCCATCTGAATGTGGGTTAAAGTCTTTCTTCTAGTACTTATTAAGGACAGATTGTGGGACACAGGAAATTAGTCATTTTCCTAGAGAGTATGCTTGCCAAAAGCATAGCATAATAAAGCCTAAGGAAAGCATGGTAAAGCCCAGTGGGGTATGGCAAAGCATATTTAAAAAACATGGCAAACCATGGTAAGTCAACTCTCAAGACCCACTTGATCTCTCTTGCTTTCCATGCTCTTTAAGCCTGATATCTGTTATTAGCTGCTGTGTTGTTACTACTATTTCATGTATTATGCTACTATATCATGTATTATGCACTTTCCACTGTATTTAATGTATTATGCATTGTTTTTTCCTGTATATCATGTATGATGCATTTCTCTGTATTTAAAGTATTATGGATTTTCTTGTTGTTACTGCATCTTGTAAAGCACTTTGTGATGGTGGTCCACTATGAAAGGCACTATATAAAATAAAGATTGATTGATTGATGATAAATGCATAGCATAACCAAATAGCATTCCCTCCACTCTCTAGGTGTATTAGTCCCGTCTCTCAGTGAAAACGAATACCTCATTTCTAAAGCATGGAAATGTTGTATTTAGGCTTCAGTTTTATTAAATGCATCTGGAAGTGGGTTTGATGAAGTTCGATCATCTTCTCTGACCTGAAGGATAGATCAGCTTGCCGTGAGGCAGAGCTACCGAAGGTCCAGTGAGGTACTTGAGACTCGTGGTATTACTTAGTCTTATGAAGCCTTGATTTCCATCTTTATTTTGGTGCAAATTCAGCATGTTGTTAAAAGCTAAAGGCTTCAAACTCATTTCCGTGAATATATTGTTTTATTTATTTATTATTGTTTTTTTTAATGTCAGAGGAGATTACCTCAGAGCTTCAATCTGCACTTTCCACCCATTACCCCTCAGACTGAGACGGGGTCTATTAGAGGGAATTATTGATGAAACGATCGCACAGTCAGAGCGAACTAATCTTTATCTGATCCGTGAAGAAATGCACTGGGAGTTGGAGCTTGAGTTCATGAAACAGCTTTCACGTAAAGTGTGTTTCTGTTTCAATAAAGAGGGCTCAGACAGTGAGATATTCACTCTCCTCCTGGAACTTGCACCTCTGCAGGCCAGGCAGAGCACTATTCAGGTCAGTGTTGAATTAGGGAGGCTCTCATGGTTTCTGCCTGCCTTCAGCTCCCTGCCTGACTGTAGCCCGTTGCACTGTATATCTCCGTTCACTGGCTTTAGATGGATGAAAAATGCATACACCAATAAATAAATGAACAAAAATGCCAAACATTTAAATACAGAGTTTCTTAACTCCTACATTTTTTTTTTAAATTCCAATTTAAAACCTGTCAAAAGGCAGATGAGCTTGAAGATATTATTTCCGAAAGCTTTTCGATGGTGATTGGCATTCTAAAATGTGTCTTTCCCTGCCTTCACTCTGTCAAGTTAATGTTAGACATCAGATTCAAAACTTGTTGGAATATAAATGGGAAGACAGGTTAATTTTACACAGAATGGTTGAGAACATCTGTAAAATAGCTTGTATTGTTTTTGTTGTTTTGCCTGATAAAAATAAAAGTGACACTGACACTTCTGTATTGGATAAAAACAAGTCTCCCTTGGATTCCAATTCTAATTTAAAAACTAGTTACTATGCACTGTGTAATTATACTCTATTATCTCTCTCTCTCTCTCTCTCTCTCTCTCTCTCTCTCTCTCTATATATATATACACTGCTGTACAAAAGTCTTAGACATGTTGCATTTTTCTACTCTGATAGGTTATGAGCATCAACAATTTACTCAAAGTCTCCACTAGTGTTTTCTACTATTCTTACAATCTTGACTTGCATAAAGAAGATAAAACATTGAGTGAAAGAGCTCACATCACTTGATTTTCAAGGTGTGGTACCCGAAGCACAATCAGCAAGTACAGAGAAACATCATCTGTAATGGACAAACCCAGGACTGGAAGACCCAAAAAGCTGTCTAACAAGGATGAGCAATAACCTTAAGGAATAGAAAGAAGACAAGTGTTGAATGGACAACAGAACTAGCAGAAGGCACAGGCGTCATTGTCCATCCATCAAGAGTCCAAAGCACCTTTGACCATTGTTCCATAGTCCAATTTCTGTGTTCTTGTGCATGTTTTAGCCTTTTAGTCTTGTTCCCCTTTCTTAACAGAGGTATTCTTACTGCAACACATCCTTTAAGTCCTGATTTCAAGAGTGACCTTCGTGCTGTTGATTTGATGGACAACGACACTTCTGCCAGTTGTGTTGTCAATTCAAAGTTTTTAATGCACTGTGAATATATTTAAGATGCCTTGTGCATTCTATCTAGCGGCTACATCATTCAAAAGCACCCTTTTCTTTTTAAAGAGCTTTCTGAATGCACTGTACTAATACAGATCAGCATGCATGAAAACACGCTGTGAACGCACTGAACTAATTGCAAGCCCTCCTTTTGAATTCCTCAGAGTGATGAGTACTCCTGCGCCTCTACACCCCCCACCCCCACCCCCACCCACCTCTCTCCCGTTTCTCATTCAGTTGATGTAATATGATCTTTTGAACAAAAAACCGGAATCGATAAGCAGGCACATTTATTTAAGCATTTACATTTTCAAGAACACCATCAGCAGTTCGGACACGACTGGGAGAAAGCAGAGCTCTCTAATGGACTGAACTCCGAAAAGCAGGGTCTCATTCTTTGTGTTCCTGAAGTGAGAGAAGTCAACTCAGCAGCACACACTATTAAATTAGCTTGAGCTTCAGTTTGCAGAAGTGAGCCAGGATTAATGAGTGGTTATGTTAAGGGCTGTGTTATCAGCATATTGATCAATATTAATATCAGATTTCATACTCACGTCAGGAAGATCCTTTAAATCGCAGTAAAAGTAATGGGCTGGATGCCCATTACTTGTTAGAATTTATGTAAATGTATCTATCGATGTAAATTTCATACGCATGACTGAGTGGGACACATTCCAGGTGAAAATCTATAGCTTTTGTGCAACCCGAAATGTTCCTTTCTGACACCGTTTCTGTTGTCACTTTTAGTTCATAATCATTTTTTTGACTTCTCCAAGCAAGCCATGTTTAAAACTATATTTGATTATTTATTTCAATTCTTCAATATTGTCCAAGTTTTTTTTTTGACAATTTAAAGCTAATGTTGATATTTGACTTTGCTGGGACCTTTACACAGTTGAACCGGTATTGAACTATACATATTGAAACTCATTTCACCGCTGGCTTTGCAGTGTGTTATCTCCACCTAAATAACACAGGAGCTGTTCCAGGCTTGTGCGCAGACTTTCCATGCTGCTCTTCTAGATATATAAATATAGAACAGTGCAGCACCAAGACCATTCATATAGGTATGGCAACAATTCATCTAAGTGTTGTACCAATTAATCCTTTACTTGTAAAAAGCCCTGTTTCTGTGGGAGAGTAGCTTGGCAATCCATCATCGTGCTCCGTGGGGCAAGGGTGGGACCTGAGCCAGCTTTTTAAAAATAAAAAAAATTAAACCTGATAAAAACGCATCCTCCACATGAGGCTTTTCTATTTTTGAATAAATACACAGAGAGGCCACAGTAAAAGCTGTGAAAAAAAACAACTGCAGCCTCCTTTAGGCACTGACAAAACCTTCAGAAAAACTGCTTGCTGTACCGCAGTCAATGGGGTCACAATGGATCTAAATTATTCTCATTTTTAAAACCCTTACGTGTTTTTACAGACCGAAATACGCCAAAGAGACTCAAGTGACCTTTTGTGTGTCTGTTTTTCATACCCTTTGCACACAAAGCACTGCAGTGAGGCTCTGTTTTCTTGATCGGAACAGCATTGGTATTTCGATCTAATCACTTGAGTAGACCTGTCAGTTCAATGCATGCATTTGGAGGTCTGGATTTAGCACGTATGAAAGCTCCTTTGGACGCGATTGCTGAGTGAGTGTGGGGTTGCACAGTCAGTTTGATGCAAAGCTCCTGTGGTTTTGTTAATAAGGCACAGGCTGGTGTAACTCAGTAGCAACAGATTATCCCGTGAACTAAAACAATAAGCTGTGTCGGCAGGAAGTCTGTGCTGTGGATCTCCACCCCTCATCAGGGTGACACAGCTGCTCGGCAGGAAGTCTGTGCTGTGGATCTCCACCCCTCATCAGGGTGACACAGCTGCTCGGCAGGAAGTCTGTGCTGTGGATCTCCACCCATCAGGGTGACACAGCTGCTCAGCAGGAAGTCAGTCCTGTGGATCTCCACCCCTCATCAGGGTGACACAGCTGCTCGGCAGGAAGTCTGTGCTGTGGATCTCCACCCCTCATCAGGGTGACACAGCTGCTCATAGTCAGTATGAGTTCTGCAAGCTCTCTACTGCAGTAGTACTGTATTCGATGTATAGGGCCATGTTCACAAAGCATTTACCACCACTGTGCAAAGTCTTCAAAGAAATGATGCTGCAATTGTAAAGCTAAAGCCCTCGTTCTTAGTCCTGCCTGCCATGAACTTGCGCAATGTAACCCAAACATCCTTGTAGTGTAAAAGAGATACAAAAACTGACCTCAAAAATCACAAATGTATTTTTAAACAAGGCGTTTGCTTTTGGCCAACATACCGAATTCCGCTACGTTCCGTGGACGATTCGGAGGAAGGTCAGAGAGGGTGAGACCCTGCCACTTTAACACACAGGCCTGCACTGTATCTTAATAGCCATTAGCCAGAGAGTGCATTCATGACCAGTGAGTGACTTAACATCCCACAATTAGTCCTGAGCATGTGTATTAATGCAGTAGCGTGTAACCTGAAGCCTTGCCTGATTATGATGTTGTTTCAGTTACAGTGAATTATCCAGCCTGTGCTAGTACGTGCTGTGGCCTGTGGGCTCTCTATTAGTGGTAATTATAACCTTTAACATGATGCAGTGCGTCCGCGGAGCCAATGAATGGCATGAGCTCGGCAAGCTGTTTAATGAGCTCGTGATGTCAGGCAGTGCAGAAGCGCCCTGGGCAGAAATGCTTTTCCTTCTTAATTTCCAGCTTGAAGAAAAGGTTAAAACTGTGATCCACCAGTTTTCATATCCTGGGTGGCTCAATTAAAATCGACATCATTGGAAAAAAAAAAATTATAATTAAGAATTTTTTTCCACATTTTTTTTTTTTCTCCGAAGGACTCGTGAAGTTCTAGTGAAGTTTTGCTCACACAAATATGTATAAATAATGGATACCATTGTAATACCAGTATATTACATTCCACAGCAGTACTATACCAGCAATAGCTGAACAAATGCTGTGTGTGTCTGTGATGCCATTTGTTATTTGAATGATAGTTTAAGTTTCCTCTGTGGTACCATTATGTCAATGGCTAATCCCACTGTGCTGTAACTGCCCTTGTTTTACGAATCAATCAGTCAATCTTTATTTTATATAGCGCCTTTCATTGTGGACCACCATCACAAAGCGCTTTACAAGATGCAAAGAAGCGTGACTCAGGGGGCAGGCAACATGAAGTCTGAACACTGTCCTCTGCCTCGAAGGTGCCTCATTTAGCTCTGATTCTAATTAGGTTTTAAGTGTCCTTACAGTTCATTAAAGTAACTCTCAAAAATCACAAAGAAATGTTTTCTTTTTTTTTTACAGAATTTGAAAAGAGCAGCCCACGCAACCATGGACTTAATTGCAAAAAAAAAAAAAGAAGCTGCAATCTTGTGAACAAGTACATTAAGAAGAAGAAGAGGAAATACATGCACTAATTAAAAGTTTAATTAGCAGGCATTTATTTGTTTTTTTATCAAGAGAATGAAGACTGTATAAATACTTTATAATACTGTAGAAATACATAGAGGCAGACAAACACTCACAGAGACAGACACACACTCACATAGAGACAGAGACAGACACACCTTGACACAGAGACAGACACACACTCACACAGAGACAGACAGAGACAGACACACCCTGACACAGAGACAGACAGAGACAGACACACCCTGACACAGAGACAGACACACACTCACACAGAGACAGACAGAAACAGACACACCCTGACACAGAGACAGACACACACTCACACAGAGACAGACAGAGACAGACACACCCTGACACAGAGACAGACAGAGACAGACACACCCTGACACAGAGACAGACACACACTCACACAGAGACAGACAGAGTCAGACGCACCCTGACACAGAGACAGACACACCCTGACACAGAGACAGACACACACAGAGACAGACACTCACACATACACACACACTCAGACACACAGACACCCCTCCTGATTCTGCAGAGCTACAGGGACCCTGGTTCAGCGAGGGCTGTGATTCTAGCATTGCTTAGATTCCCTGTACAGCAGCGGTCTCAAAGAGCACAGTGCAAATCCAGCAGCAACACTAGAACTCCATTAGAGAGGACCCTCATGAGTTTACTTACTGTTAGCGGTGACAACTCTTAGTGCTAATGTCAAGATGTACCCAAAAGGAAAATATAAAAAGAGACAGCTTAACTTGAAGTGATTACTTATATACCTTTATTATATATATATATATATATATATATATATATATATATATATATATATATATATATATATATATATATATAATAAAGGTATCAGGGGCAGGCAAAGACTCAGGGGGCAGGCAACATGAAGTCTGAACATTGTCCTCTGATTTTAACTAGGATTTAATTGTTCTTACAGTTAATTAAATCCTAGAAACATTTTTTTTGGTTTGTTTGTTTGTTTGCTTTTCTTTTTTTACAAAACTGGAAAAGAGCAACTTGTGCAACCATGGCCTTTGCATCAGATGATATTTGCTTCCACATGCAAAAGCACAAAACAAAACACTTACAAGAAGCATTACACTGAACCAAGGACACAATGATCTGACACGTGCATACTGTACAAAGTACAACTGCTTGCACAGTACATGTCACATATTACATTTGAATAGGATGCAAAATTAAGCCTTTGTGTTTGCTTTCTTCAGAAAGTACCTACTTTTTACATCTGTGCCTCTGTCTCTTATGGTGTAAGACTCTCTCAATCAGTTATTTGGGTGGAATTCAACTGCATTATTACTGATCCTCTGTAGTTGAAACAAGTGTAGATCATTTGTATATTTGTTCAACAGTTTGGTTACAAGGCATGCTTTTGGGATCCCCTATACAGAATGATAACCTCACAAAACTAAACCAGATGTAAGGCTGCTTCCTCACTGCCAAGTACTACAGACTTACAGGCTCATTTCAAATCAGTTTGTGCATCATTAATCTGAGATGTAATCAGAGCTTTGCATGCTCACCCACCTTTGTTAAGGAATAATTGCTATTTATTATGTCGCCTCTGTTATTGCAGAAGACGAAATTACTGGAGGTACTCAAACAGTGTTGCCCACACTGATCAAGTTCTCTGTCGTCCTGAGTTTCATAAACGTTTGGATTTGTGTGGTGGCACTATTGCATTATCTGAAGCAGGGGATTCACCCTTGGGTGCCCCATAGCCGAACTGCTATAGCATGAACTGTACTTGAGTAGTGATTTGTATCATAAAAACCATCAATTGGCGATGCTTGGTATTGATTCTGAAGGGACAGGGGGAACCCTTCTAAAAGTCATTTTGCAGTTTTCTGCATGGTTGTAATCTGTATATACTCTAGTTTACCATGGGTTGTCATGTGGTTTAGTTGGCTTCACCATACCTTTCTGGGCTTTGCAATGCTAACCTTTGCTTTACCGTACTTCCAATATGCTTTATTACACTTTGGTCTACTTTTACTGTGGCAAACTTTTCCTGCATTAAACTTCTTAGTCAGACCCCTGCAGTCTCCGAGACCACTGAGACCAGCCCAGGATAAGCCTGGCTGCTTCACTTTCCTCCTCTTGTATTTTCTGCTCTGACGATCAGATTCATTTTCTAGCTGAATGCTTAAGCACTGTACACAACCTGCCCCCGACACAGTGAACAATTATACACATGCATACACACACAGACACATTGACACAATGAACAATTATACACATGCATACACACACAGACACATTGACTTCCACACACACACACACACACACACACACACACACACACACACACACACACACACACACACACACACACACACACTCACACTCTCTCCGCAGCCTAAGTGTAATGGAAGATTCTTTATACAGTTAAGTACGTGCCTCTTTGGAACTGAGACAAAGACCCTTGTTGATGTTTGTACTTTTGAACTCAGCAGCCAAACTGAACACTCAAGCAAATAATTGAATTCTGTCCATCTTTCATTTGGAAGAGGCGTCGTCGTTGTGAATATTTTATAGACATTAAAATGTCATGAATATTCCATCCAATTAAGCCGAGCCTAACACAGAGAATGTTTCCAATGGAGCCCGTCTCAACTCCCTACAATAGCCCGTGCTAGCATATTGCAATATGCAAATATGGTACACCGCACAGTTTAATCTCACTTCTCTTTCCTCTGCAAGGACTAATGAAAATGTTAGCATTAGCAATCTACTGCTGTTTTATTGAGGGCCCTCGCAACACTCCATCCATTCCCTACTATAGCAACGTGCTCAAGCATGAGGAATCCTGCTGTCCTCCTCATCAGCTCTGATTTATTTGTTGATCCACTATATCTTTCTGCAGGAAGATCACCCGCTCAAGTCCTGACACCTGTCCGCACCCTCTATGAAATTGTTTAGTTTTTTTTCTGAAAATCCAAAATGTTTTTTTTTGTATGTTTGTTTTATTTCTTTTGGCAAGATTTGAATATATTTCAATATCAAAGTGGGTTCTCTTTGCATAAACACCAAATCAACACCTGTCATCTTTATTCCTCCAAATAGGTCATTTTGACCTTTCTTTAACATCTGCAACTACGGGTTTAAAGATAGCATCGTTCCACTTAGAGCCCATTCTCTACCCCCACCAACAAACTGGATGGAAAACAAACTGGGGAAGGGGGGCTGCTTCAAAACTTCATATCCCCATTACAACTAACTGTGAATACGTCGTCACTCCAAGCACTGATAACTCCTGGGCAGGTTTATTGTTCACAATTACCGAGAGTCCCCAGCAAGCAGATCTCTGGTTCTCTGAGATCAGCAGAGGTTTCAGATTAGGATCTGAAGCTATGAAAGTTACTCTTCCCCATCATCGTGCTTTATGACTCGCCTCGCTGTTCAGGTCACTTTGATTCACTAAACCTGGAGAACGGGGAACAACAGCACATTATCTTTGGAACGATCTTCTTGCTCTTCAAACAAATGCTCTTGGGAGCCCTTGAGATAAGAATCCCATCATCGCCCAAGGTCATAACTGATAGCGGTAAGCCTTTGTGTGCTCTAAAGTGTGTGTGTGTGTGTGTGTGTGTGTGTGTGTGTGTGTGTGTGTGTGTGTGTGTGTGTGTGTGTGTGCGTGTGTGTGTGCGTGTGTGTGTGTGCATGTGTGTTCCCTTCGGAATGATTTGTTCCATTCCATTAAAGCCTCCACTGACCTCAGTATTCCTGCAGTCAGGCTTTCTTCGAATTTGGAACGAGCAAGCAGGGAATCCTTCTACATGCAGGACTCCCATTCATGAAATCGCTGTCCTCTGACACACCTCACAGAAGCAGTCAAACCATGTTCAAACAAAGAGAAACGCACGATCCGGGGAAAGAGCTCTGCTTTGAAACGCATGGTTATCACACAAGCAATCAACCTAATATCCCCTGCTTCTAATGTTCCATTTCTACATACTCAGGGATAGCTAAATAAAGAGATCTTCAGCCAATTTGATTGTGCACATCGAGTTCAAATTATACTATCCGTGTCTACAAAAATAAAAAGTGATCTTGAGAAGAGAAAGAAGACCTTTTCTATAACTTATTATGTAGCTGTGAAAAAAAATGTTTTGCAATGATTTCAAACCAACTCTGGCATTTAAAACAACCAGGTTAGCTTTAATTGAAAATGCAATGCATTGAGATCAGCATTGAAAGGGGGACATGCTGGGGCTTATCTGTTTGCTCGGGATGAATAATTGAGAGAGAGGAGCTGGAAAGCAGCCATCATCCCTGCTGCATGTTGACCCTGGCGCAGCTAGATCATCAAGATCAGCAAAAGCGACCTTCAGATCCTGCTATCCAGTTCATTACCCAAACAAGTTGGTACTGTTTGTTTCTGACCCCTGACATTTACCGAAACAAATCCCGTAGTCATGGAGCAGTAACACAGACACAGGGATGGAAATAAGACTCCTGAGGCACAGCAGTTTCACCCAGCTCTTGGTTTTAATGCAAGCTTGATTAGCGACAGTGTATAGGCAACGAGCTCAGCTCTTATTAAACTCATATTAAACTCAGATTAAAACCAGCAATGGATCAAACTGCTGTGCATTGGGAGTCTTATTTCCATCCTTGAGATATCTGTTTTTAATGCCTGGCCCAGGGCATGGCAGGGTGCTAGTTGAAAGAATGGGTCAGAGAGCTTAGTGCTAAGTATCCTAATTGCCTGCTTGTAATACCATGCAGATTCTACTAATGTGTCTTTACAGATCCCTCCCTGTAATATTCTCCGTCGTGTTGGACTATGCTTAACTGAGCATGAAATAGAGGGGGGAGGTGGGGGTGGGGTTGAGGAACAGCAGTTAATCAAGACAGCTTTGTGCAAATTACATGTGTCGCTTACACATACAGATCTGCCTATTGGTATTCATGCAACAGAGCGGAATTAACTTTCTGCAGCTGGAAACTTTAGCAACTTAAATGAAGGTCAGTGGCAGACCATTTGTGTGCGTTTATAGTATTTGCTAAGGCAACAAGAAGTAATTGTCCTTGTGCATTTCAAATACAATCCAATGCAATCAAAGAAAAACAATTGAAATGAACCTCTGGTTTAACTGCCTTCCTACTGAATCAACAGGTCCTACCTGTTGGTTGAACATTCATTTGCACATTTTATAATATACTGCATAGGTGTACCAGGGCGGAGGCTGGGGGTGAACCGGCACACTGCAAGCAAGCATCTTACCCACAATACAAGAGCTTGGCTCATCTGTATTTGTGGTTACAGAGCTTTTAATCTCATCTCATCTCACCGACTGGAGACAGAATCCCTAACGGCAGTGCACCACACAACACTTCCCATTGCACAGGCACACAATGGAACACAAGGGAAGGATTAGTTCCCTGTACCTGCCAGATTCCTACTTGAAAATATCAGGGAACGTGGGGAAAGTGGTGAACCGTGATTGCTATACCTGAAATGAGTTGCACCTGATGGGGTACACAACATAGGGTTTGCAAATGGTTAGTGAATGAAGGCTTGTCTTAAAATCAAGAGCTACAGAAAAGTTTGATATCCATGACACTGTTGTTCTGGTTTTAAAGACGCTAACAGCTGTCTACCAGTACTGTTTGGTGAATGAATATCAAGCTGCATTTTCATTCTTTCTTTCTTTCTTTCTTTCTTTCTTTCTTTCTTTCTTGTGGACATGACCTGACATTTTATTTATTTATACAACACATTTACACTGGTTAGCCTGCTGCTGGAATGACATTTGCAGAGATCAACACAACACAGAGCGTGCTGTCGCAGGTCTCAGCCGGCACACAGGGAACTGCTTTGAACAGTCCTGTCTGACTCCTCCACAGAGTAATAGAACCAGTCATTCCCAGCCAAGCTCGGGTTCCAAGAAACTGAAATATCGCAAGGGGAGAAAAAAAAACATACGTCTTCTGAATATCAACCAAGCGGACTGCAGCGATCCCAGCTTGCATGTTGGTCTCGTCGGGAGCAGAGCAGCCCAGAGGGGTAGGTTAGGTGCCGCAGAGAGCTTCATCAGCCCTCCCTCCCGTCTTACAGGGTTCGAATCCAGGTGCTCAGGTCACAGTTGATGAAATCCTTTGACAGATGTTAAAACTGGAAGTCTTGGTAACACTTTGCATTAAGTGTCTCTTACTAATCTGTAATTACAGTGCACTTTGAGACACTTAGTACAAAGTGCCTTGAAGACGTTTAGAAGCACCAGTAAAAACTGAGGTCTGATGTATTTATCGTGCATTGTAGTAGTTAAACATGTTTTTTTTTATAATAAGCATTGCCGTATAATTATATGATCTCCAGTCATGCCTGTATGTGCTTTAACATGCTTTGACTCTTTTTTTACTATTACACCTTGCTAGGCTTTTACCACTGTAAATCTTTCTAAGGGCCAGTCCTCCCATTTCAAATAAAAACCCTTTGGCTTCCACAGCCCTGCCTGACTCCCTCCCTCTGTTTTCCGCACTGCCTGTCTCTCTGGCCCTGACCTCCTTCGCACTGGCAGTGACACATTCTTCAATTCCATTTCTTTCATCTGGACACTGGGAGATGCTTCTCTCCTTACACAGAGCGCCAAAGTCATTTTTCCAAAAACTGCGAAAGCGCACAGCATTTGATTGAAAGCAGGGGGAAAGTAATCTGGAACCAAAATGACAGCACTCAGCAGAGCTTTCTGCGCTGGCAGGCAGACAGACAGACACACGGGAGAGAAGCAGAGAGTTTGATTTCATTTTTTTTTTGTTTAGTTTAAAAAATGTATTTTTCATGCTCATAGCACGCTATTTAAAAAATAAATAAATAAATAATACAATATATTAAAATCCTGGCACGGTTTCTGTCTCATTAAATGTAAATTAAACAAACAACAAACAACTTATTAAAAGAATTAAAGACGTCGGTTTAAACTGAAAAAAATGTTTTAAAAAAAGCCCACAGGAAAAGACTTTCATCTTAAATTAGTTTTTTTTTTTAGAATTTACTGAACTGTTTAATAAATCTTTTAAAAAATAAGAAGGCTGGACTGCAAAAAAAAAAATAAAGCTCAATACTGCTAAAATCTTTTTGAAGGTATTGAAGACCTATCTGAAGGACTCGCTGAGGAATCTTGTACTGAAGACATCCACCAAACCACCTGTGGAGTTATTTCCCAAAGTGATTAATTTTCCATCAGCCTCATGCAGACTCACTGGCCTGCTGTGCTTGCAGACTGAGACCCAGACCCGTCGAGCTCTCTTTAAAATATTTGAACATGCCACGGAGACAACACTGTCACGCTTTAAATGGCTACAAAGCATTTAGAAACACTGAAAGAAACTTCATTTAATTTAATGACAAACGTTGCGACTCGAAGTCCTTTTCAATGTCTTCCATTGAAACTTCTAGCTGAAACGTTTGTCAGTGAATTATAGTTTCTTTTAGTATTTCTGATCTACGTACTGCCTCTCTTTAGCTCTTTAATACCCCAGCCCAGGTGAGCACTAAATGCAGTTCCGTGGGAAACTGTAACAAAGTGACAAGTCTTGTCGTGATTATTGCACCACAAAATATGCTGTTGACTGGAGATGCTGTTGATGAAATAGCTCTTCTCAACCTTTGCCATTTTTATCAGCTAATTGCAGCACTTGTATTGGCACTACTGGCAGCAGAACTGGGAAATAAAACAACAAGAACGAATTGAAGTGGAGACGAGGGGTGACGGATCGGTGCCGTGCCCCCGCTGTTCACTTCGTTATTTCTGCTCTCAGCATGCGGTTGTTTTCAGTAGTACAGGTGCTCTCTCCTCTACTGGGACCCCGCTGAAGCACTCTCTGTGTCTCTTAGCCGGGATGGCTGTTTGATGTACTGTAATTAGTCTGGAATGTGTGCCAACAGATTATAGCTCCCACAGATGTGCCAAATTGAAAGCAGTGGACAGTTCTTGTGCTGAGCAGAGAGAGAGAGATTCTGTACAGGCGTGTGTGTGAGAGCAATTCAGGCTCTATGGATCTATAGAGTCGGGAGACAGACCCCTGTGTGTCCCCAGCACTGCCCCTATAGAGTAGGGAGCCAACCCCCTGTGTGTCCCCAGCACTGCCCCTATAGAGTAGGGAGACAGCCCCCTGTGTGTCTCCAGCACTGCCCCTATAGAGTAGGGAGCCAACCCCCTGTGTTCCCCAGCACTGCCCCTATAGAGTAGGGAGCCAACCCCCTGTGTGTCCCCAGCACTGCCCCTATAGAGTAGGGAGACAGCCCCCTGTGTGTCTCCAGCACTGCCCCTATAGAGTAGGGAGACAACCCCCTGTGTTCCCCAGCACTGCCATTATAGTCACAGCAAGGTGATAGTCTATATTTGTGCTTAATTAGTAATTACCAAGCTGGCAGCCTGTGCTTTCATACACTTGTAAATCATGCAAGCCATTTTAAGAGCAGCCTCATGTGGCTTTCCAGCTCATTATGTGTGTTTCAGATCTCAGTTTAGAAACCACGATCGATTAATCAAGCCCTCTGCAATCAGCACGGCAGGGTTTGTGTTTCTTTAAGCGAGCCGTTGTCGCTGAGCTTGTCCACCACGCTGCTGTCAGCGGCACATGAACACAGAGAACAGAAGATAGATTATCTCTGTCCAGATGAGGAGTTGCTGCCGTCTCTCCTAACAAACAGCTCTTTGTAAAGGTGATATCGAGGTGGTCTGTCTCCCTGTTGCTGTCATTAGGAATGGGGATTTATCGTCTATTTGCAGCCCTTTCTCTGCAATTAAAAGCTGTCTGTAACAGAGAGCCCGGGAGAGGTGCGGATCACACAGGACCACACAGTCAGCAGATTGTAAGATCAATGGACCAGATCCAGTGCAGTGAAGACAGAAATCAACACAGAAAGTATTCTGATTTGGCCGTCAGTTGTTTGTTTTAAGTATTTAATTTTCTGCAGGAGAAAATACCCATTTTATTAAATGTGCCAAGCCGCTAAAAGTTATCTCCATAGTTCCTTACTTGGATAATGCGTGGCATGTTTGGGAGTTGATGCCTCCTGCCTACTATATGTCTAGTTTTGATTACAGTCACAGAAGAGGCTTATGAAACAGCACTGTGTGTTTTGATTGAATTCATAACACGGTGTGAGCAAGTCTGCAAAGCAATCTGACCTGTTCTGTCACCCGTGATGTTGGCAGTAAGAAACATTTTACCATAACACACAGGGTGAACTGTTGCATGCTGAGCTACTGTGCAGGCACTGATTATTCAGAGACCTGGGAGCTGTCTGTGGTGCTGAAACAGCTTGCAGCTCAGACTGCAGGCTACTGACTGGACAGGGCATATTACATCTCAGAAGAGGAGCAGGACATTCTTAATTGATTCAAATGCATTATTTTATATTATTTATAAAATGTTAGCTTTGGAAAATCGTCAGTGTCTGTCAACACTTTTATGTCGGTTTATTGTTTGGGGTGCAGGGGACGATATCCAAAAGTAAGATTCGGGATTTCTAACTGTGGCCCATTGTAACACACAATGTCAGATAGCAGCATTCCAGATCAAGACACCACTGAGAGGATTTGATAAGTCCCACAGGCTTTGATTGTAGAGGCAGTGAACAGATTCAATGGGGTTACTTTATGGGGGTTATATATTGACCAATGCAAGCCTCACTTCTACTCCTACATTGTTTAAGACATTTACAGAAGTGTATCAATCCCAGTTAACCCTATCCTGCACTGTCAGGCTTCTGTTTGTTCTTTGCTCTCACTTCATCAATAAGCATTTTGTTTTAAATAAAAGCTGTCAGTGTTTGGAATCCGTCTGGGTTCAGAGAAGAGCGTTAGATTCTGTGTTTTGTTTTAAGCGTAGCATGAAGTTTCTCATGCATATTGTTTTTATCTGCACTCTTGAGTGTGCAAGGTCATGGATTTGATTGTGCTCACTAGGGAAAGTCAAGATCATTGAGTTTGGTTCAGTATTCCCCTCTCAGTCCCTCGGTCCCTGTGCAGACACTGCCTGATCTATACTCACAGCTTCCACAGGGTTACGATAAACACAGTAATTATGGTGATGTTTTCTTCTTCTCCTTCATTGCATCTCTGAGCAAAAGAGGGGAGAGAGGAGAGAGAGAGTGAGGAGAGATGGGAAGAGAAAGAGAGGGAGAAAGAGAGGGAGAGAGGGGAGAGGGAGATAGGGAGAGAGAAAGTGAGAGTGAGAGGGGAGAGAGAGGGGAGAGGCAAAGAGGGAGAGGGAAGAGAGAGAGAGAGAGGGAGAGAAAGTGAGAGAGTGACAGGGGGCTCCCAAGTGGCGATCCAGTAAAGAGCTCAGCTGAATGCAGGATGTGCCCTATAGCCTGGAGATCGCAGGTTCAATCCAGGCTATGTCACAGCCAACCGTGACTGGGAGTTCCTAGGGGCGGTGCACAATTGGCTGAGCTGCCCGGGTAGGGAGGGCTTAGGTCGGCAGGGAATCCATGGCTCACCACGCATCAGCGACCCCTGTGGCCGATAGGGCTCTGTGGTTCTGCAGCGGAGCCGCCAGATCTGTGCTGGCCGGGGATACAGATAATAATTGGGCATACTAAATTGGGGAGAAAACTGGGGTAAAAATTGGCGATGACTAAATTTAAAAAAAGAGAGAGACAGGGGAAGAGAAGAGAGAGACAGGGTGAAGGCAGAGAGGGAGGACAGGGGAAGAGAGAGAGAGGGGGACAGGGGAGAGAGAGACAGGGGAAGAGAGAAAGACAGGGGAAGAGAGAGATGGAGAGAGAGAGAGAGAGAGTGTGGGAGAGGTTGAGAGGGGTAGGTAATAATAAAGAGGAGATGAAAGTCAGAGCTGCCTGGTTATTGAAGTGATCGGCAAGGATTTCTCTTTGTGGTGTTAGGTTTGTAATCCTGTCCTGAGATGTAGTAATCACCCTCTTCTTTGCACAAGTGAAAGCCCTCATTACCAGGACCAGGGATCCCGCTGTTATATAAAAATGTAAATGGAGAGTGAAGGGAAGCATTCTATTCGATTCTCCTCTCCTTCTAGACAGCGCTGTCTGCCTGTCAGATAGTGATGGGTGTGTAATTGACAAGAGTTCAGGCTGAGGCAAAGCCTGCCTGCTAGGATGGGATACAAAAATGTTTGGTTTTTTTCAGGAATTCAAAATATAATGAATAGCTTGCAAGTGAAAGTAGACAAATGAACGTTGCCAATGTTTCCAGGCTGTACTTCAAGTCATTTTAGCTTCAAATACCCATCCATAAAATCTGAAACAAAAGTGATTAAAGTTAGGGGCTGATCTGATCAACTTATACCTGCTCGGATAAGCAACAGCTGGGTTATTTTAAAAGCATTTCACAGCACCAGGGAATTCCCCATGGGGTAATCCCAGCATCGGCAAGGATAACTGGACAACACTTTACATGTGTCTCGGATAACTGTGTATGTACACAGCAGTTAATTAGTAAATACATGTGTACTTACACATCATTACAATGTTATTATAACATAGTTACAATGTACTTAATGTGCATTTTTTTGCACAACACATGTAAGTTGACAATTGGATCAGAAAAGAGAGTTAAGGCTATATCATGTAAAATGATTTGCACATTAAGTACCTTGTAACTATGCATAATAACATTGTAATGATGTGTGAAGTATGCATGTATTTACTAAGTAACTACCATGTAAATACACAGTAATTAGAGCCACTGTAAAGTGTAACTGATAAGTGATTGATGGAAACCATGGGTTTTTCCAGTGCTGTAAAACGCTCTTAAATAATCCAGTTATGGCTGATCCCAGCAGGGGTATAGGTGATAAAATCAACCCCTTAGACAAATGCAATAGACATGTTTTGATTATACCTATTATGAGTGTCTTTGGTTTAACTCAGACTTTGTGACAGAGGTTTTGAATTATTGGATGAGTTCCATATTTTAAAAGTACTTTCGTTTGAACCCTTCTACATCTAGGAGTAAAGATAATTTGTAAACCTTCTCCCAGAACAATCAAAAAGCTCTCTGCATGATTTCCTCTTCTTGTGATTTGTGCTAGGAGGTGCACATTTTCTTTCTTTTCAATCAGGAGCTGCAGAACATAAAAAGGGTCTATTAGCTGTCACCTCATAGAACACTGCTTTTGATTTATCGGCCCTCAATAGCAATTCAGCTATTACTTTGTGTTTGCGTTTTACAGTGTGACTAAATAGGTTGTATGTAAAGTGGTCCCAGTTTGAGGTAAGCGATTCTCAATCTCTGAATTTGAGAGACTTTGTATCCGCAGCCTTCACTGTGTCAGGACGGCCCAGATTGGCAAGGGCAGGGAGGATAGATAAAGAAACAGAAGGATCTGTGCTTCCTTGTACTTGCGGAAAAAGAGGGAAGGTCGTTAGCTTGCTAGCACTTTACATTAGGTGTCTTCACAGGTAATTATATTGGCATTACAAATCAATTGCACCAGTGGCAGTGCAGGTACGATGTACAAAATGAAAAGCCTGTTAAGATTGTTTGTAATTACACTACATTTAGGCTTGTGGTTATGTATTTTTACAATGTAATTACTGTGTAATAACACACATGATGATTGTGTAATTATAGTATATAAATTGGTTCATTCGGTTCAAGATTAGAATCGACAAAAAAGATCCTGCACAAAATGGGCTAAGACCTGAATAAACCATTAATTTTTATTGGCTGATACTAGAATCATCTTGTTCCCCTATGCAATACTTCTAACATGAACAGCAACATTTACACAGCTCTTCTCAGGTACTGAGTGCCTCTATGTTGTACGGAATATGACATTGAAAAAAACTGTTCCTCTGACAGTATTCTTCATTTGCTGCACATAATCTTACAAATGCAGCTGGGAAAAGAAGCCTTATTATCTTCGGTTCTTCAGCATGCTTTGTTTGATCAGATGCTCTTGTCTTGCAAGCAGAGATCAAAGGTCTCTAACACATCTCTAACTGAACTCTTGTGCAGACCTCGCAATCAGGGTTTCCTCTGTAATACTGTGGCTTGTCTTGTGGCTCACGGAACCTCCAACCCTGGTCATGGGCCACAGCGTGTCTCATCTGCTGACTGCGCTGGCACCACCCCATACACAGCTCGTTAACAATTACTGCCAGAGAGAAAGTAAATCACCAGCTTTGTCATTTGTACTCTGAGAAAGATTGCAGAGAGGTGGGGTGCAAATCTAATCTTGTAAAAGCAACAAGTGAGAAAATGACTTTTTAATGGTGCCCTTAACTTTAATTGTGTCTTAAAGATATGGATTGCTTTTAAATGCATGGAAGCATCTCTAAGTACATACAAGATACGTCACGTTTCTACAGTATGAGGAACTTCTTTTCCTCCCAATGTACCAGGATCATTTTGATCATCCAAACTCACACCAGCCTCCTTTCATCGCTGTTTGCTCTTCCCAGGAAAGGGTTCAGCAGGCTGAGCAGCAGGTTTTGGAGATGCTCGGATTTATCAGTTCCAGCTCAAGCGTGTATCCGTGCTAATGATTCTAGGAGCTGTCTGTTAGCAAGACAGCCACTGCAGCTATGGGCCATTTAACTTGTGAATGTTAAACAGTACAATTAATGTTCTATTAAGTGTTTTAAAAGATTGTGGAATGTTGTGGTGTTTTTTCCTGGTGTAATTAATGAGTACAGTCATTAGCAGCGTATTTTATGAGCAGATATAGTGTGATCTGTAACGGTGCACAGAAACAGATAGACCGGATCATGCAGACTGATTTTAAAAACTGGGTATCTTTTGCTTGCATTAGCTTTCTTTCATTGCAATAGGCAGAAATATTGGGAACATTTTCCATGAAGTGCCTCTAATAACTGTGTATTTACATGGTAGTTTCTTAGTACATACATGTGTACATACACATCATTGCAATGTTAGTATGCATAGTTATAATGTACTTCATGTGTAGAGCTGTTTGCATAATATATGTAAGTACACAATTGTATCAGAAAAGGGTTAGGGTTAGGGTTAGGGTTGTGTCATGTTACCGAACATTTTGTTGTTCGTATGTAATTGCAGTTACAGCTCTTGCCATTTATTGTAACATTTTACTTGAATTTGCTTTGGTTAACTTACCTGAGTGAAACACATTTAAAAGGTGCAGGTTAGGTGGGCTCCCGAGTGGCGCATCCAGTAAAAGCACTCGCAGTAGAGTGCAGGATGCACCCTATAGTCTGGACGTCGCGGTTCGAGTCCAGGCTATTCTTTGCTGACCAAGGACGGGATCTCCCAGGAGGCAGCACACAATTGGCTGAGAGCCGCCAGGGGCAGGGAGGGAGGGTTAGGTCAGCCAGGGTGCCCTCGGCTCACTGCGCACCAGCGACCCCTGGCTTGCCTGTAAGCTGCCCAGGGCTGCGTTGTCCTCCGACGCTGTAGCTCTGGGTGGCTGCATGGTGAATCTGCAGTGTGTAAAAGTGGGAGGCTAACGGCACACGCTTCAGAGGACAGCGTGTGATCGTCTTCACCCCTCCCGAGTCAGCACAGGGATGGTGACATTGAGCTGAGCTAAACAAAAATAATGGACGCTACTAAATTGGGGAGAAAACAACAAAAAATAATTGGAGACTACTAAATAAAAATAAATAAATAAGGTGCAGATTAGGTCATTAGCAAGTGCACAACATAACTGTGTAAAATGACTGTGTAGTAGTAGTAGTAGTAGTAGTCAGTAGTTGTAGTAGTAGTTGTAGTAGTCATAGTAGTAGTAAGTTGTAGGCAAGCAGTAGTTAAGGTGTTTCCGTGGCTACGCTGCTGCAGCAGAGAGTCTGTGAATGATTTGCTGAGCGACACTGCAGATGATAGAGGGAGAAGCAGAGAGGCTTCTGTGACACAGACTGTGAGCCAAGCACTGACAGGAGTGACTGAAATCTCACAGCGGCAGAGATAAACAAATATGAGGTGTCGGTGCATTGCAGAAACAGTGGGAACATGAAACAAACAGAAAAACTTACAAAGAGCAACGGCGGGGACATCTCTGTTCCTGTTCAGTTTAATGTGAAATAGCAACAGAAGGCTAAATGCGCTCGGTATAGCTACACACACACACACACACACAGTACAAAGGCTAAAGGTACTAATGTATCACAAATGAGTCGTCTGCCAGAGGGACACGGCTCAGTTAAATATATTATTGTCTTTATCTGATAACTTCTCTTGCTGCATCGCAAACCTACCTTACAATTCTGCACAGGGCCAGGTCAGGACTGAGATGTACCCTTTCTGTCAGGGAAGCTCTCAGGGTGTCAGTCTGCCTGCCTGTCAGTACTGCAGTGCCAGGCTTCAGCCAGTGCCACTGTCCATTTAATAAGCATGAAATTAAACACAAATCACCTCTAACCTCTTACCTGTTCCTGGAGGGGTTCTGCATGAATCATGTCCATTCTGCTGCATTTATTAATTCTCCGGCTGCTAGTCGAAGCATGGTCTGTGGGGATGATGGAAGGTGATTAAACTTTCCCCTAATGAGGGCCTGAAGCTACAGATGAGCTCTTGTAAGCTACTCCATCAAAGCCATCAGTAAACACCAATGTGGAGTTAACTTTACTAGTTTTTTCTTTCTTTCTTTTAGAACTCAGGAACTAAAATCGCTTAGTGGTTAGAGCTGAGGGACTGGGAGGGAGGCAGTGTGGTCTAGTGGTTAGAGCTGAGGGACTGGGAGGGAGGCAGTGTGGTCTAGTGGTTAGAGCTGAGGGACTGGGAGGGAGGGAGGCAGTGTGGTCTAGTGGTTAGAGCTGAGGGACAGGGAGGGTGTCAGGGTGGTCTAGTGGTTAGAGCTGAGGGACTGGGAGGGTGTCAGTGTGGTCTAGAGGTTACAGCTGAGGGACTGGGAGGGAGGCAGTGTGGTCTAGTGGTTAGAGCTGAGGGACTGGGAGGGAGGCAGTGTGAAGGTTGATCGCTATGAGGCAGTGTGTCATCATGGTTATGTCTGGGAGGATAGGATGTGTGTGTGTGAGTGTGTGTGTGTGTTTGTGTATGAGTGTGTTTGTGTATGAGTGTGTGTATGTGTATGTGTGTGTGTATGTGCGTGTGTGTGCGGTGTGACTGTGTGTGTGTGTGTGTGTGTGTGTGTGTGTGTGTGTGTGTGTGTGTGTGTGTGTGTGTGTGTGTGTGTGTGTGTGTGTGTGTGTGTGTGTGTGTGCGGTGTGACTGTGTGTGTGTGTGTGTGTGTGTGTGTGTGTGTGTGTGTGTGTGTGTGTGTGTGTGTGTGTGTGTGTGTGTGTGTGTGTGTGTGTGTGTGTGTGTGTGTGTGTGTGTGTGTGTGTGTGTGTGTGTGTGTGTGTGTGTGTGTGTGTGTGTGTGTGTGTGTGTGTGTGTGTGTGTGTGTGTGTGTGTGTGTGTGTGTGTGTGTGTGTGTGTGTGTGTGTGTGTGTGTGTGTGTGTGCTGTGTGTGTGTGTGTGTGTGTGTGTGTGTGTGTGTGTGTGTGTGTGTGTGTGATGTGTGTGTGTGTGTGTGTGTGTGTGTGTGTGTGTGTGTGTGTGTGTGTGTGTGTGTGTGTGTGTGTGTGTGTGTGTGTGTGTGTGTGTGTGTGTGTGTGTGTGTGTGTGTGTGTGTGTGTGTGTGTGTGTGTGTGTGCGTGTGTGTGTGTGTGTGTGTGTGTGCGTGTGTGACTGTGTGTGTGTGTGTGTGTGTGACTGTGTGTGTGTGCGTGTGTGCGTGTGTGCGTGTGTGTGTGTGTGTGTGTGTGTGTGTGTGCGTGTGTGATGTGTGTGTGTGTGTGTGTGTGACTGTGTGTGTGTGTGTGCGTGCGTGCGTGCGTGCGTGTGTGTGTGTGTGTGTGTGTGTGTGTGTGTGTGTGTGTGTGTGTGTGTGTGTGTGTGTGTGTGTGTGTGTGTGTGTGTGTGTGTGTGTGTGTGTGTGTGTGTGTGTGTGTGTGTGTGTGTGTGTGTGTGTGTGTGTGTGTGTGTGTGTGTGTGTGTGTGTGTGTGTGTGTGTGTGTGTGCGTGTGTGTGCGTGCGTGTGTGTGTGTGTGTGTGTGTGTGGAGCTTAGAGACTCTGAGACACTACCCTGCAAACCCTGACCCAGGGAGGAACGGGCTCTCAGGTGCCGTGACAGAACAGGAACCAGCTTCCAGCCCCACACCAGAACTTTCTCAAATAGGTCTGACTGACTCATGATTTGGAAATCTGCATTGACTGTAGGAGCTGCGTCATGACTTATAAATACAAATGCTCAGGTCCCAAATTCCCAAACAGCATCTGAGAAATAAAAAGCTCAGGCTGTTTTGAAAACATTTAATAAAACATTACAGCGTCCTAGTTTAAAAGGCTTGACTCGGCTTTGATGTTAGTGTAATGTGGTAGTGGATTTGATGTCAGGGTGAAATTTTACTCCAATGCTGCAGTTTTGTGAGTGGAATAGGGGATTTAATCTCAATGTCTTGTATTAAACAATCAATCAGAGCATGTGAACGATCCATTAATCATCGAATCTCTTGCCCCACAGGATGTGGTGTTGCAGTAATAGTCTACGTTAAAACATTCAGTACAATTTAACCCTATCATTAAACAAAGCTCCATAATACCAGTACAAATACAGCTTTATTTCTGTAAATCCGTCCATCATTTTTCAACTCAATTGCCTAATGACAGCAGTGACTTCTGTGTACTGTACTATATTTAATTTAACTCCAGCAGATTCGATTGAGCACATTTTGAATCGATTTAAACTAACTGAATCGATTTAGTTTCAACATCTAAATAGCGTTCTGTTACGAGAAAGGCTGGCCTTGCTTTTGCAGAAGCCTGTGCTGAAACTAAAACTGCTGCATGAGTCTCGCAGTGTAACACTCTCTGTAATGCTATTAAAAACGGCAAGCAGATTCACCAGCATTTAGCTACAAGCGTGGTCCATGTAGGATTAGATGATTTAAGTTGTTTTGTAAATCCTGTAAAATTCTATTCCCGCTCCCTGATTATATCGCTCATGAAACGTTATTTCCCTGTGCTGATCCGGTGCTGTAAATTATTAAGAGACCATCAAACTGTTCCATTTATCTGCCTCATGCATGTTGCAAGTGTTTTAAAAGTTAATCTGCTAGGTGGCCAGAAGGTGCTACTTACCACTTTAAGATTCAGCATCACTGATCTGACTGTTATACAGCAGTTTAACGAGCGCTGAGCCAGAAAGAAAAATGAGTTCTGATTCTGATGTGCAGCTATTAAACAGAAAGCAATGAGAATATCTCCATTGCCTGTGCCGTGTCGCCAGTATGACTGGGTGTTTTTTGGGGGTATGCTTGGGAAATTGATCCAGACATTACTGTTTATGTTTTTCTGCTTTTAAGTAACTTCGAATTTTGTCCGTTCTCCCATCTCTCCCCTCTCCCCTCTTTTACTCACTTCTCTCCACTCTCCCCCTCTCCACTTCCCTTACTCCTAACTCTTCTCCCCTTTCCCTCTCCCCCTCTCAACCTCTCTCCTCTCCTCCCACCTCAGTCAATGTAAAACCTCTTATTGTCTTTATTTTTGCTATTAATTCTCCATCATCTCCCTTTTTCTTTCACTTTCCCTCTGCTGAAGCCCATTATGAATCACTATTTATTGCACTTAGTGACAGCAGTGTAGCGCAACTACACACGCTACCCAAGCGAGACTGCAAACTGCCGCAAAAAAAAAAAAAGCCAGGCTGGTGCCAAAGTGGGACATGAACAGTATACATTATTTTTCTGCAGAACAGTATTTAAATATAAAAAATAAAGTTTGAACCCCTGTCTTTAAATGGGTTCCAGCAAAGTGAAAGTGGGCCCAGACCCCCGCAGTGCTGTTTCTCTCGGGGGGTTGGGGAGGGGGGGGGGGCGTGCTTCAAGCCAGCCCCGCCTGCTCTGCTCGGCTGCTCGGGTCTGATTAATCTGTGAATGACTAATCTTAGCATTACCAGATCAAATAAGAAAAGGTAAGAAGGAGCATGAGAAGCCAGTCCTCCTGTGTATTGCAGACTTATCTGTGTTCTGCATTTCGTTCTTGTTTTCTTTCTAGTTTCACAAGAGCAGCTTATGTTTTCAGGCTGAACGCGCCAGTGCCTAAGACATCCTCTCAGGAAGATTTAGTGGTTGCCATGGTATCTAGCCAGGAGCTCTCCAGAGAGACCTGGCAACCTCTAATTGCCTAGCAGTAGCAGTAGTAGCATTATTATTATTATTATTATTATTATTATTATTATTATTATTATTATTATTATTATTATTATTATTATCTCTCTCACTTTTCTCTCCCTCTTTCTCTTCCTCTCTTTCTTTTTCTCTCTTTCTTGATTTTAAAATTAAATTACATTTAAATGGTACTCATTGGCACAGCAAGCTGTACAATCATCATCAAAGTGAATTCCGCAAATGGACAGAAATATTGAATGCATAAAAAATAACGAGAACAAAACTAGCAAAGGCAGCTGATTGTATTGAAAGGCCTGTTCCATGCACTTCAAATGAGATTTGCAGTTTCTCCTCATCAGGAAAGCAACTTCTCTTTCTGTCAGCTCTGTGTATTATTTCCCTCTCTCCCTCTCTCTCGCTCGCTTTCAATTTATTTTTTAATTGGATTTTCTTTAAACAAAAAGGTTGTGACCCAAACAAATAATAGCCACAAAATACAATTAATTGAACAACTCTCTCTACCAATACAGTAAATCCTGAACAAATTTCAATATATCAATACACTGCCCCTGCCTTTCAACCAGACAGCAAACGCACTACAGTACAGAATAGACTAGAGAACGCAATGCAACAACATGGCTTGGTGTCCCATACCATCCTCTCCCCATACCCGCTGTGCAAAGTGTCTCCTACCCATGATCTTGTATCTGTTTCCACTTCATTTCTAACTGTCTGTGTGCTGCTCTTGAAACAGAGACTGTGGTTCACTCTGTTCACTTTGTTTCAGGCTCAATAGATTGAGGTCCCCCTCCTCATAACTCTGGGATTAGTCTGCCATGCTGTCCTTCTTGTATAGCAGGGATGTAAATGTTTTAATTGCACTTTGAAATGCAGAACTAGTTGTGTGTACCTGAGGCTCTCGAGACGGTGAGAGTGAGAGGGGCAGACCACACCCAGTAGGAAAGAAACAGGACTGTGGAGCATCGAAATTCAAAGGATAAACTTCAGCTTGTCAGTCTTGCTGCAGACTTCCAAGGTCGCTGATCTAATGAGGAAGGGATGCAATTATAATAATAAAAATTACAACCGAAACATGAATTCATTTCATGCACCATAGTTTTTTTGTTGTTGTTGTTGTTTTGTGCATTCCAGATGAATAAATAATGAAGCTCAGATCCACTTCCAGCTGTTTTGATGAAGTTTCTGCAGGAGCCTGTCCGGCGTCTCAATACTGACCCCTGCTGTGCACTTCGGTACACAGTGGACCGGCTGCGGGGCCGTCTGTCTACATCAACAGCAAACACAGACAGAACAGGGGATTAACACAGTCCCTTTAGCGCCGCTGTGTTTCATAGGGATTGTTCATCCTGAACTCTCTTGGAAGACATTGAGAGAAAGTCGAAGCGTTGGTCAGACAGTTTCCTTTTGTATTGCTTGCATGTTCTGCTGCTGAGTGTTTCAAATATGCGAATGCAGCCCAGCTTTAGACTCCAGCGCCCGATTGATCTTGTGTGTTTTGATTGTACAGGATGATGTTCCAGGTGCAGGGCTCTGCTTTTCATTGAGGAAAGGACAATCCTACAAGACTGCATGTTTATTAACTTGCTTTTTAAAGAACTGTTTATATAATGTACATGTAATTTTTCTTTTTGTTAACATCTTGACAACTTTTTACACTGACTGTATACCCTTAACGTCTGTTTCAAAGCTCTTTTCAAAATGGCCACTCCAGTGCGCTGATAGTGTAGGATTGTTACCCACCTTGTCAAACAGGTAACACGGCGATAACGAAAGACAGAACACTTGCTGTTATTTTTTTTTGTTAATGTGTATTTTATTTTTGTATTCAATATTACGGCAGTGTGGTGTTAGTCTGCCTACCAAGATTACAACATGACTTGTGAAGCACTATATGAGCCCAGAACGACTGAATCAATTGGCAGTTCTGCACGTGCAAAAGAACCTTACAGATGAAACAGGCAAAATCTCCTCAATGACGTCATTTTGCGAAATGAACAGCGCCAAAATGCTTTTGCGCTTTACTAAGCGGTAAGTTGTCTATGCACGAATCAACAATTACTTCTGCAAACACAGACGTATAATTAAGTTGACTAGCATACATTCTTCATTATGCACTTTTGTCCAGTCCATATGACATACACAATCCTTTTCACACCGAGAATTGTGAGGGTCTGGAACCAACTCCCCAGTAATGTTGTTGAAGCTGACACCCTGGGATCCTTCAAGAAGCTGCTTGATGAGATTCTGGGATCAATAAGCTACTAACAACCAAACGAGTAAGATGGGCTGAATGCCCTCCTCTCGTTTGTAAACTTTCTTATGTTCTTCTTATGTAATAACGGTATGGTATGAAACGGTAGTGTTTTTAAAATGTGTTTTTGTTGTTGTTGTTGTTGTTGTTGCTGTATTTTAAATGGTTCTGTCTATGCTGCTAATTTAGAAACTACTCTCTCTGAGTTGTGAGTGACTTCCCGGCTCTTTCAGAAATGAAAACGGGTTTAATTGAAACGCACCGTGTTCGCGTGTTCACAGCCAGCGGCCAGAGCAGCAACACAGAGCATCGCTTTCCGGGGTTATGGATCCACCCACTTTGTTGTGCCATATACAAGCAACATACCCACGCAAAATGAGACAGTGTAAGTACTTATCGCGACGATAAGTGTACATAACAAGGCAGACGTTTATCCAATAGATATTGGGTTTACAGAAAATGTTACATTTTGTTTAAAAACAAGGCTTTTGAAGAGATTGTTTTCCATTTTTTCTCCCAACCCCATGTATAGTGAATCTGCCCCCTCAGCCCTGGGCACCTCCAAGAATTGTACAAACCCGACGTTGTACAGGGTCATTATTTCAACATGTGTAGCAACACATGGCGACGTAAAGCTATAACGTTTATTAACACTGTGTGTGTGGGTCATATCCCTGTTCTCAGGATACAGGCTGTAATTATAACACGTTTGTGCATTTGTATTTTCGCATGGACAGTAAGCGGCTCCCTGACCCTCTCCCCACACTCTATAACGCAAACTGCAGAGTGAACCTCTTCCGAGACGAGCGGAGACGAGCAGAGACGATCCATTTTCTGCTTTCTGTCATGCCTGTCCGGCCTCCCTGATTGTCGCTCTCGGCGTTGCATGGATAGCCTTAACCCCTAACCCTAACCACGTCTGCACTACAGCTGTGTGATGGGGTACACCTCGTCCCTGTATTATTATTTGTATATTTTGTATTATTATTATTATTATTATTATTATTATTATTATTATTATTATTATTATTATTATTATTGTTGTATTGTGTTTTTATGCAGGCGGACAAAGCCGTCCGTCTTAGTTATTATTTGGGATGACGGCGAAAAGCCGTGGGTTTGTTTAGTTTATTTATTTAAAAACCTCGTGCAGCCGGTGACCATCTCCCGAGTTAATTCATTGATTAATTGTTGCTAATCGGGAGATGGTCACCTGTATAAAACCTGCAGCTTTTCTGCGCTCTGGGAGAGAGTTCAGGGAGTAAGGAACGAGAGAGTTAAGGAGAGAAAGAGGTGAAACAGAAACAACTGCTATTGTGCTGGAACAGCCAGCACAATATTTGTGAGTACAACTGTTTGTGGGTTTGTTTTGTTTGGCCAACGTGCCCTTTTGTTTGCTGTAAAGTGTTTTGTTTATTATTTGATTTATTATTAAAACGCGAGCGCAAACGCGTCTTGTTTCCCCTACCTACCTTTGCTGCCTTTGTTTTGTGTTGCTTCTTCCTGGTCCGTGACATCAGCACTGCAACCACTCTGCCACAAGCTGTCATAACATTTACCTGGCCAGTATTACATTGGAATTAATTACTCCGCTAAGCAGGACGAATCGATGCATGAGCGTCTGTAGATTCCTCCCGTGAAGCTGTCTGTATGTGTGTGTGAGTGCCTGCCTGCGTGCGTGTGTGTGCGTGTGTGTCTGGCATGCACAATCACCCTACCCTGCTCCATATGTATAATACACGATTCCTTGTGTAACGGATGGCTGGACACATTAAACAATTGATATAGTCTTGTGTCTGCGTGGCAAGAGGGAATTATGAAACTGGGTAGTCAATAGGAATATGTGTATTACGTTAGGAGTTTGTCTTGTTTGCGATGCCTCTACTGCTTGTAAACAGGCTTTCTTGAATGGTCCCGATGTTTTGGGAATTCAAATTTGAGGTTTAGATAGTGCTTTCGTTTCGCAATAAGAAACTTCACTCCTCTGAAATCGTTTTGAAAACAAGGTGTTACATCACCGTGCTGTCTCAAAACAAAACACAGAATTGAAGTAATACATTTCTGTTATAAAAAGTAATAAAATAAGACAGACGTTTTGATGAGAAGTCTTTGTCAGTGTCCCCCTCACACACAGAACATTTGATAAATCGCACCCTGTTCAAATCATTCAGAGGAGCAGGGCTTTTCTTTAGCAATGTCGTGTTTGTTACCTTGAATCCATTTCAGAAAGTCATCAATAGCAGACTGCAGGCAAGCCCTAGCACTGTTTATTGTAGGAATGCACCGGCTTGCCAGCAGTATAATATTGATGATTTCTCAAATGTAATAAATGTACCATTTTCACGGAATGGCCCCGCACCGCAATCTGATTGACTGAATAATCCTCTATAATTACCCTGTTTGCCACTGTCTGTAATGTCTTATTGGTAATGTGATAATAGTGAACCCCAGTCGCTATAAATATACATGGGAGCTGTCCGTGGCGCTGAATGGACATTACTAAGGAATTCTATCACGGATATCTAGTCTGTGTAGTTGTGAGTAATTAAGCGTGTCAGTATCGGACAGCAGGATCCATACGAGGGAGCCAGGGTCAGCACACTGTTTCTGGTTGTTTTTATTTGTTACATATCATGTTGAGTTTTATTTTTCACCCGAGATAACACCATCTGTATACCTGTAGGAATTGCACTGCTCCCTCGTTATTTCACAACTCATTAATTCCCAAGTTTGGAGAATTGAAGGTTAGGTCATTTCAGCAGTTGATTGTTATGTTCTATACTTTTCCATTAAAGTGCGCTTCACTCATTCAGTATTTTCAATAGTTCACGTTTTGTTTGATGCGTAAATCAAATAGAGAAATACAGGGAGCCTCGCAGTAAAACAAACAGGAACTGTCCGTGGTGCTGAAACGCCCATGGAAACCCTAATAAACTCTATTCATACAAGCCCTGCCGTTATGAGCACACGTGGAAGATGAAATGGCAACGCTTTAATTAGATAGGCTTTCCTGTCAAAGTCGCTTTGATTGAAAGTAGCAGTTGATGTTTTATTTTGTATAAGCCTAAGGGATGTGTCAGAAATGGCAGTAAATCTGAGCAAGCCTTTCCACTGAGGTGTACGATTACAGAAGGCCTAAATCATTGACCCTAGTCCCTTACTTGTAAAAAACAGAAACACTGTTCCATACAGTAGAACGTTTATTATTATTATTATTATTATTATTATTATATTGTATATATCGCTATATATAGTGCACATAAACTTTGGAGACATTGAGGCTAATGCAGTTTCTAATGTACAACTATGGACACTAGAATTTTAGAATTGAGACATTTTTTTTTTAAACTATATGAACATAATTTAGATCTTTTATTTAACATCATGTAATCAAAGGATGTACAAAAAATGCATAATAGTAGTACAGCATTTAATGTTAGATTTCAAAATGTTACAATTTTCAATTTGTGTCAGTATTTCTCTAAGTATACTGGAAAAGTACAAAGCTGTACATAATTCAATATGCTAACGTTAACATTATTCAGCAGGTTTCATTCGACTTTATGAAGCAAAATGAGTTCATTCTATAGGGTGATGCTAAACTGTTGGCCAGAGCTGTGCAGATATGAATTTCTACAGTAACCCTGTGTGAGTCCTGAAGAAACATTCAAGTCTGCTAGGAGGCTGTGTGGTCCAGTGGTTAAAGAAAAGGGCTTGTAACCAGGAGGTCCCTGGTTTAAATCCCACCTCAGCCACTGACTCATTGTGTGACCCTGAGCAAGTCACTTAACCTCCTTGTGCTCTGTCTTGCGGGTGAGACGTAATTGAAAGTGACTCTGCAGCTGATGCATAGTTCACACACCCTAGTCTCTGTAAGTCGCCTTGGATAAAGGTGTCTGCTAAATAATAAGTCCTTGTCTTTTTTCTGCTTGTAGGGGAGGCCAGGTTTGGAGAGCTGGGACTCAAACAGCAGTCCTAGCAGTTAAAGCCAGAAGGTTATTACAATCTAGATATTTTTTGTCGTTGCTCTTTTTTTTCATTCTCTGAGGCTTGTGATGAACGTCGCAAACCCCTAAGAGGGAGGAAGTGGATTCGTCAGCTTTGCTAATTGCCTCTTGTGTTGTTTGAAGCGGTTTCATTATCATTATATTTCATGGATCGGCTTCAGGGTCTCCGGTGCAAACCAAACAAATTAGCTGCATTTTTTATTCCTCGTTTGAATAGAAATAGGTGACCTTTTGAATATAGTGTCTGTCTCTCAGAAAGCAGGACCACTTGTTTAATCAGCCTTCGCCCACAACAGAAAGGCTCAGATGTTGTTTTTTTTAAATCCCTAACTAGCTTTCATTTCTGCAGACAAGGGAATTCATCTCTGACCTCATCGTGGTGATGACCTGTACGTGCGCTTACTATTCAAGAATACTGTCCTAGGAGCTCCCGAGTGGCGCATCCAGTAAAGGTGCTCCACGTGGAGTGCAGGATGCGCTCTATAGTCTGGACGTCGCGAGTTTGAGTCTAGGCTATTCCACAGCCAACAGTGGATGGGAGCTCCCAGGGGGCGCCGCGCAATTGGCCGAGCGTCGCCCAGCTCACCACGCACCAGCGACCCCTGTAGTCTGGCCGGGCGCCTGTGGGCTTGCCTGTAAGCTGCCCGAGAACTGCGTTGTCCTCCGACGCTGTAGCTCTTGGGTGACTTCATGGTGAGTCCGCAGTGTGAAAAAAGGGGTCGGCTGACGACACACGCTTCGGAGTACAGTGGGTCTTCGTCTTCGCCCTCCCGAGTCAGCGTAGGGGTGGTAGCGGTGAGCTGAGCTTAAAAAATAATTGGCCATTCTAAATTGGGAGAAAATAATAAAAAATAATTGGCAACGACTACATTTTTTAAAAAAAAGAATACTGTCCTTACACAACTGGTCTGCATTATTAAAGGAATTCTGATGGTCCTGTGGAGTAACTTTATCGCCGCTAATCATTTCATGTTTTCTTTTCACCAAATCATTTTTCACCACTATTCATTTCGATTCTTCATGCATTTGTACTCCTAAATAATTCAGCAACCCTTCCTGAGTTCTGTATAACCGATGTGTGTTAGACAATACTTTATCCAAATCCTGACTTCCTGTTTTTATACTCTTGGCAGCCACTATCCTTTTAAGGGCTTTTAAAAAGTACCAACTCACAAAGCAACCAACAACTTTTGTTTTTTGCATTGTATGCATTGTGTTTGGCATTAAATAGTTGGGCACAGTTATTACTGTTTTAGGTCCCATGATTAAAAATGTAACCCTAGGTTATGTGTAGTATAGAAATAAAAACGAGTCTGATCGTACAAGTGATATTGGGCTATGAAGCCAAACGAGCTCTGCTAAGAACACGGGAAACTTCAGCAAGCAGGATTTAGGGGGTTTTCCTTTTGAAAGTGGTGCAGACTTTGCTCTCAAGTTCAAAGCAGAGTACATCTGTCCCTGAGAGCTGGCATGGGAAGCAACTCCGGGTGCTCCACGGGCCAGAGACACGTGAGGGGAGGGTCATTAGCTATTTATCAGGGGCAAGCAGCATGAAATTGGCTCTTAACCTCTCAGCAAGGTTTAATTGGAAATCATGGCTTAACCTGGGGAGGGATCACAGAGAACATTCCCCAAAGCACATGGCAAATGTGAAGAAAAATGTTTCCAGCATCTCCAGCTGTCAGCCGCCTGAGTCAGTGAGGGAACAGACTGGCCCTTTGGAGCTGAGGGACTGGGAGGGAGGGAGGCAGTGTGGTGTAGTGATTAGAGCTGAGAGACTGGGAGGGAGGGAGGCAGTGTGGTCTAATGGTTAGAGCTGAAAGACTGGGAAGGAGGGAGGAAGTGTGGTCTAGTGATTAGAGCTGGGGGACTGGGAGGGAGGGAGGCAGTGTGGTCTAATGGTTAGAGCTGAGAGACTGGGATGGAGGGAGGCAGTGTGGTCTAATGGTTAGAGCTGAGAGACTGGGAGAGAGGTAGGGAGGCAGTGTGGTGTAGTGGTTAGAGCTGAGGGACTGGGAGGGAGGGAGGCAGTGTGGGCAAGTGGTTAGAACTGAGGGACTGGGAGGGAGGGAGGCAGTGTGGGCTAGTGGTTAGAGCTGAGAGACTGGGAGGGAGGGAAGGAGGGAGGCAGTGTGGTGTAGTGGGTAGAGCTGAGAGACTGGGAGGGAGGGAGGCAGTGTTTCAGCTGCAAGTGAGTAGCTGATGGAGCACATGTCAGTATGATGTCCCCAGCATGCTGGAGATGACTTCTCATGCAGACAATATAAATAGGCTTGTTCCAGGCTCCTAATGGATAGTGACAGTGGAAATGTGTGCTGGTGCCTCTATAAACTGCATCTGGAGTAACATAACTCAACACACTGGGGACAAGTGAATGTGAACGGATGATTCGTGAAGGTTATAGAGATGGACACACAAACGCATGCACACACACGCACGCACGAACACACACGTACGCGCGCACACACACGCGCACGCACACAAAGACACACAGGCACGCACACACACACACACACACGCACGCACGCACACACGCACGCACGCACACACACACACACACTGACGCGCACGCACACACACACATACACACTCACACAGGTGCAAGCAGGCATGCACACACACAAACAATTGTAAATGAAGCCCATTCGGTTCAAATGTTTATTTATTCATGTCATCTCGATTATACTTTGTCTGTATATAAACGAATAGCTTCGGTTGCGCTTTGTTATGTTGGCAATATAAACCCATTTATTTAAAAAAAAGTTGATACTTATTTACATCGTTTCATTTGTACAGGTTTGTATGTACATTATATAACTGTATATACACAAATTTATTTTCAAATATTTGTTTATTTCATTTTTACCGTTTTTGTGGATGCTGCGTTATGTAATATGTTTGTATATAAACACATTTCTGTTCAAATGTCTATTTACAATGTTTCGGTTGTGTAGCTGCTTTGTAAGACGTCCCTGAATAAAATTACAGACATGCGTTCATTATTCAAGTGAATAGACTTCATTTGAGAAGAGATATGCCTGCCAGCCGCAGATATTGAACCCAGGACCAGCGCTGAGCTAACGGAACGGCCCTCCAGAGATTCTTCTCACCCAGCTCTCTAGAAACATTAGAACACGGCCCTGCTCTGCACGGCAGGCAGGCGCTCGGCCGTCAGGCGCTGCTGTTCACTTCATGTTATCAGACAGGTGTTATCACAGTTGGCAGATGCGCCACTCTGTCCTACAGCGATTTGTTTGCATTTTGTCACCGAAGTGCCGGGAAGCAGATGTGCGAGGAAGTGTTTAACGTCAGCGGGCCTTTGAAAACGACCTGCAAGCAAGAGCAAAAAAACTAAAACACAGACAAGAATATATTCATCAGCACTGTACAGCAGACTCGGGGACAAAGAAACTATGGAGGAGATCAATATTTATATATACACTACCGTTCAAAAGTTTGGGGTCACTTAGAAATTTCCATTAAAATAACATCAAATTGATCAGAAATACAGTGTAGACATTGTTAATGTTGTAAATGACTATTGTAGCTGGAAACGGCTGATTTGTATTACATAGGCGTACAGAGGCCCATTATCAGCAACCATCAGTCCTGTGTTCCAATGGCACATTGTGTTTGCTAATCCAAGTTTATCATTTTAAAAGGCTAATTGATCATTAGAAAACCCTTTTGCAATTATGTTAGCACAGCTGAAAACTGTTGTGCTGATTAAAGAAGCAATAAAACTGGCCTTCTTTAGACTAGTTGAGTATCTGGAGCATCAGCAATTGTGGGTTCGATTACAGGCTCAAAATGGCCAGAAACAAAGAACTTTCTTCTGAAACTCGTCAGTCTATTCTTGTTCTGAGAAATGAAGGCTATTCCATGCAGAAATTGCCAAGAAACTGAAGATCTCGCACAACGCTGTGTACTACTCCCTTCATAGAACAGCGCAAACTGGCTCTAACCAGAACAGAAAGAGGAGTGGGAGGCCCGGTGCACAACTGAGCAAGAGGACAAATACATTAGAGTGTCTAGTTTGAGAAACAGGCGCCTCACAGGTCCTCAACTGGCAGCTTCATTAAATAGTACCCGCAAAACACCAGTCTCAACGTCAACAGTGAAGAGGCGACTCCGGGATGCTGGCCTTCTAGGCAGAGTTGCAAAGAAAAAGCCATATCTCAGACTGGCCAATAAAAAGAAAAGATTAAGATGGGCAAAAGAACACAGACACTGGACAGAGGAAGATTGGAAAAAAGTGTTATGGACAGACGAATCTAAGTTTGAGGTGTTCGGATCACAAAGAAGTTTGAGGTGTTCGGATCACAAAGTTTGAGGTGTTCGGATCACAAAGAAGAACATTCGTGAGACGCAGACCAAATGAAAAGATGCTGGAGGAGTGCTTGACGCCATCTGTCAAGCATGGTGGAGGCAATGTGATGGTCTGGGGGTGCTTTGGTGGTGGTAAAGTGGGAGATTTGTACAGGGTAAAAGGGATCTTGAAGAAGGAAGGCTATCACTCCATTTTGCAACGCCATGCCATACCCTGTGGACGGCGCTTGATTGGAGCCAATTTCCTCCTACAACAGGACAATGACCCAAAGCACAGCTCCAAACTATGCAAGAACTATTTAGGGAAGAAGCAGTCAGCTGGTATTCTGTCTATAATGGAGTGGCCAGCACAGTCACCGGATCTCAACCCTATTGAGCTGTTGTGGGAGCAGCTTGACCGTATGATACGTAAGAAGTGCCCATCAAGCCAATCCAACTTGTGGGAGGTGCTTCAGGAAGCATGGGGTGAAATCTTTTCAGATTACCTCAACAAATTGACAACTAGAATGCCAAAGGTCTGCAAGGCTGTAATTGCTGCAAATGGAGGATTCTTTGACGAAAGCAAAGTTTGAAGGACACAATTATTATTTTAATTAAAAATCATTATTTCTAACCTTGTCAATGACTATATTTCCTATTCATTTTGCTATATTTCCTATTCAAACATGTCATGTATGTTTTCATGGAAAACAAGGAAATTTCTAAGTGACCCCAAACTTTTGAACGGTAGTGTATATATACAGTACTGTGCAAAAGTTTTAGGCAGGTGTGAAAAAATGCTGTAAAGTAAGAATGCTTTCAAAAATAGACATGTTAATAGTTTATATTTATCAATTAACAAAATGCAAAGTGAGTGAACAGAAGAAAAATCTACATCAAATCAATATTTGGTGTGACCACCCTTGCCTTCAAAACAGCATCAATTCTTCTAGGTACACTTGCACACAGTTTTGAAGGAACTCGGCAGGTAGGTTGGCCCAAACATCTTGGAGAACTAACCACAGTTCTTCTGTGGATTTAGGCAGCCTCAGTTGCTTCTCTCTCTTCATGTAATCCCAGACAGACTCGATGATGTTGAGATCAGGGCTCTGTGGGGCCATACCATCACTTCCAGGACTCCTTGTTCTTCTTTACGTTGAAGATAGTTCTTAATGACTTTCGCTGTATGTTTGGGGTCGTTGTCATGCTGCAGAATAAATTTGGGGCCAATCAGATGCCTCCCTGATGGTATTGCATGATGGATAAGTATCTGCCTGTACTTCTCAGCATTGAGGAGACCATTAATTCTGACCAAATCCCCAACTCCATTTGCAGAAATGCAGCCCCAAACTTGCAAGGAACCTCCACCATGCTTCACTGTTGCCTGCAGACACTCATTCGTGTATGCGCTCTCCAGCCCTTCGGCGAACAAACTGCCTTCTGCTACAGCCAAATATTTCAAATTTTGACTCATCAGTCCAGAGCACCTGCTGCCATTTTTCTGCACCCCAGTTCCTGTGTTTTCGTGCATAGTTGAGTCGCTTGGGCTTGTTTCCACGTCGGAGGTATGGCTTTTTGGCCGCAAGTCTTCCATGAAGGCCACTTCTGACCAGACTTCTCCGGACAGTAGATGGGTGTACCAGGGTCCCACTGTTTTCTGCCAGTTCTGAGCTGATGGCACTGCTGGACATCTTCCGATTGCGAAGGGAAGTAAGCATGATGTGTCTTTCATCTGCTGCAGTAAGTTTCCTTGGCCGACCACTCGTCTCACGGTCCTCAACGTTGCCCGTTTCTTTGTGCTTCTTCAAAAGAGCTTGGACAGCACATCTGGAAACCCCTGTCTGCCTTGAAATTTCTGCCTGGGAGAGACCTTGCTGATGCAGTATAACTACCTTGTGTCTTGTTGCTGTGCTCAGTCTTGCCATGGGGTAAACTTTTGATAGTAAACTGTCTTCAGCAACCTCACCTTGTTAGCTGAGCTTGGCTGTTCCTCACCCAGTTTTATTCCTCCTACACAGCTGTTTCTGTTTCAGTTAATGATTGTGTTTCAACCTACATATTGAATTGATGATCATTAGCACCTGTTTGGTATAATTGTTTAATCATACACCTGACTATATGCCTACAAAATCCGTGACTTTGTGCAAGTGTACCTAGAAGAATTGATGCTCTTTTGAAGGCAAAGGGTTGTCACACCAAATATGGATTTAATTTAGATTTTTCTTCTGTTCACTCACTTTGCATTTAGTTAATTGATAAATATAATCTATTAACATGTCTATTTTTGAAAACATTCTTACTTTACAGCATTTTTCACACCTGCCTAAAACTTTTGCACAGTACTGTATATATATATATATATATATATATATATATATATATATATATATATATATATATATATATATATATATATGCAGCTGATGCATAGTTCACACACCTAGTCTCTGAAAGTCGCCTTGGATAAAGGTGTCTGCTAAATAAACAAATTATATATATATATATATATATATATATATATATATATATATATATATATATGATATATAGATATATATATATATATATAGATAGATAGATAGATAGATAGATAGATAGATAGATAGATAGATACTTTTACTTTTTAAATAACATTTATTTACAACAGACTATAAACTTTTACATTACAATAAATTCTACAAAAAATTCATATATTTAAAACAAGTTCATCAGACCTCTTCATCCACCTCACAGAGCACTCCATTAAAACACCATATCATTTCAAATTTTAGTAAGTCGTGCATCATTTTATAAAAATTAAATTCAACACTTATACGTTCCTTACTAGTTTTCGAAACACTTTAACCAAATCTTGACTGTTTTATCAATTTCACTACTCCTACTTTTTAAAATGGCCAATTTAGCTTGACCAAACATAAAATTAGCCAACTGAAATACAAACTTTTTACTCTTTACAAAAGTGACCCCAAAAACAAAAATAGTCTTCGTGAACTCCAAACCCAGCTTTAAAAAGAGGTTGTTTAAAAAAACAAACAATGGATCCAATCTTTGACATTCCATGTAGCAGTGAAATACAGTCTCTCTTTTACTGCAGAAAGGGCACTTGTCATTCACCTCCGGATTTATTATGGTTACAAAAGCATTAACAGCCAAAATGGTATGCAAGAGTCTCCATTGTAAGTCACCAGATCTTTTACAAAGGGGAGGTTGATATAAAGTTCTCCAGGCTGGCTTGTCCTCCTCTTCAGCTCCCAGCCGCTCCCTCCAATGTGTGTCCAGTAGAACTTTAAGCACATCTTGAAACTTTCACACACATTTGATATGCTTTTTTTCCCTCCAATAGGGAAAATTGGCATTTACACAAGTCCTTCACTTTTAAAATCTTGCCACTCTCTTCTTCAAAATTACTAATTGCAGGACAGATTAGCAAGGAAGGAAACAGAGTCTGCTGAGGGATTCGATGCTCACTAAAAACACTCTCCAGTGCCTCTCGCCACTCTGGGAACAGAGCTTCATTCAACTGTGACAGGTAAACACCTGCCACATGCACAGACCGCATGGCTAGAGCATTAGCTAAACATTCTGGGTCCTTCCAAGCACATTTTTCTGTGTCTATTAGATCATAGATCTTCACAAGTTTAGCCCTAATAAGGGAAACATTAACCGATTTGAACTTATAAATAAAACTAAATTGTGGATTTAACACCAAAGGCTGTTGTAGAACCCAAAGGGGATCTACTCGGCCTTTAGTACACTCCAAGCCCTCAGCACACTCTTGTAAAACAGAGGAAGACACGTCAAATTAATTTGACCAACATCCATAAATAACAAATTAAAATCAAAACCAAGCCCTCCAACCTGACGAAAGAAAGACAACGCCAGTCCTCTCCAAGGCAACTCTACCGGTGAATAAAACAATTTTTGCAACGTTTGCAGTCTGAAAGCAGCTGTCCTACACTCAATATTAATGAATCCTTGCCCACCTTCATCCAATGGCAAATGCAGCACACACTGCCTCAACCAGCAATATCCATTCCAAAAAAACTCCAAAAGCAGGGATTGGATCTGTTTCAACAACATTTTGGAGGCTCTACACAAATTAACTTATGCCAAAGACTGGAGGCGACTAAATTATTTACCACTAAAACTCTTCCTCTAAAAGACATTTGAGGAAGCAGCCACCTCCACCTCTGCAAACGTCCTTTTATATTTTCCAAAACCCTTCCCAATTTTGCTGTTCCATTTTCTCATTGCCCATAAAAATTCCCAAATATTTGAAACCTTCTCGAGTCCACTGCAGTCCATCAGGCAATACCAGTGACTTGCATCTTTTTCTTTCCCAACATGCACAGCACTGCTCTTACTCCAATTTACTCGTGCAGATGAAACCTTTTCAAAGATTTTCTGGGTCTCAACTAACACCTTTATGTCTTCTTGACTACTTATAAACAATATTATATCATCAGCATAAGCTGACAGCTTAATTGACTGATTGCAGTTTGGAATATATAAGCCCGTCAAAACACTTCTTAACCTACTCAAGAATGGTTCAATTGATAGTGCGTATAACATACCAGATAGAGGGCATCCTTGTCTAATTCCTCTCTGAATTTTAAAAGGTGCAGTAAGTCCTCCGTTTATTTTAACCAAACTGAAAATGTTACAATAGAGCGATCTTATTTTACTAATGAAATCAGAGTTAAGACCAAAAGCAGCGAGGACCTTCCATAAATACTGGTGGTCCACTCTGTCAAAAGCCTTTTCCTGATCTAACAAAAAAAGACCAGTACTAAAGCCAAACAATTTTGAGGCCGCCAATATGTCTCTGACTAAAAAGATATTATCAAAAATGGATCTATTTGGGATGCAATAAGTTTGATCAGGGTGCACCACAGTCTCGATCACTGTACTCAGTCTGTTGACTAGAGCTCTAGAAAGAATTTTATATTCGAGCACAACAGTGACACAGGTCTCCAATTTTTTATGTCGCAAAGATCACCTTTCTTTGGAAGGAGCGTGATAACTGCTCTCCTGCAGCTTAGCGGCAGCTCTCCTTGCTCAAAGCTCTCTTCAAAAACTTCAGCAAGATCATATTTCAACAGTTGCCAAAAACTTTTAAAAACTCTATGGGCAAGCCATCAATACCAGGAGCTTTGCCCTGATTCAGCCCTTGTAGAGCAACAGTAAGTTCTTCTATAGACAGGGCACTCCCCAGCCCTTCATTAGCCTCCTCAGGCAAACACGTCATGTCCTGCAGGAAACCCTGCACCTCCTCAGGCTCAGCCCCAGCCTCCGCTGCAAATAAGCCTGAGTAGAACTGAACAGCGTGCCTCCTGATCTCCTCCGGGTCTCTCAGCTCCACTCCGTCCGGCCTCCTTAGACAATGAATTGCCTTCCTTTGGCTACTTTTCTTCTCCAAACTGAAAAAAAACTGAGTAGGTGCGTCCATCTTCGTCAGCCCCTGCACCCTAGATCTCACCAGTGCTCCTTTTACTTTTACATCCAAAAGATTTGCAATTAAATTCCTTTTTATACTTTAATTTTTCAATTAGATTATCATTTTGCTTGGAGTCTAGAGCTCTCTGGAGCTCTAAGACATCCCGCTCCAGCTCTTGCAGAGACTCATTTACCCTCTTTGTAACGTTTTCATTGTACTGTTGACAGAATGTTTTTATTTGAACTTTACCTACGTCCCACCATTGTCTAAGATTCGAAAAAGAACCTTTATCATCCCTCCATGTTTTCCAAAAGAAATTAAAACATTTGATAAAATGCAAATCATTTAACAGACTAGTATTGAACTTCCAATAGGAACGACTGCGTTTAACAGTAGGCAATAAAACAGAAAGGAATACAAGGTTGTGATCAGAAAAGGTAGAAGGAGAAATGCTACATTGTTTTATCAGATTAAAATGCTCTTTGAAAACATAAATTCGATCTAATCTCGCCATTGAGATGTGACTCTTACTGTACTTAACCCAAGTATATTGTCTTTTATTAGGATGCACACTTTTCCACACATCAATTAAATCAATCTTTTTTAATATAACTGATAATTCTCTTGCAGACTTAAGGTGTGGCTCAGGATGATTTCTGTCCATTTTACAATTAGCAGTACAATTAAAATCCCCTGCTAAAAACAAAACCTCATCAGAAGTGCATTTTACTAAAACCTCGTCCAGAATTTTGAAAAATTCCAACCTCTCTTCCATCATTGGGGGCATAAATATTAATAAATACAAAGGATTGTCCTTCTACTACAGCTTCTATTTTAAGCATCTGACCTTTTACCAGTTCAGTAAAGTCCATTGACTCAGGTTTAAAATGTTCCTTAAACAAAACTGCCACCCCAGCACTCACATTAGATCCATGACTAAAAACTAGTTCCCCTTTCCATTCCTTTTCCCACTCTGATTGGGTTTTGAAATCACAATGAGTTTCTTGTAAGAAAATGACATCCAGTTTTTTCTGGTTCAAATATTCAAAAACAGAAGCCCTCTTAAGACTGTCTCTACAACCATTTATATTGATAGTCCCTAACAGAAAAGTCATCATTGGGTTAGAAAGAAAGCTCAGAGTACAAAAAAACAAAACAATATTTGAAAAAAAAACCACTGAGTTTAACATTTTTATTTTTGATTAAGCTTACTACGAACTCTAATCAAACAATTCTTTAAACACCAGCGCTCTTGATCTGTAAAGTTTGACCCAGAGGACTTCTTTACCAGATAAGCCGCTGAGTTCACAAACAAACTTAAATCAGGAAAAAAATCCTCCACATCAACTTTTCTCCTTCCCTTTGTCAACAGTAAAAACTCTCTTATATCCTGCTCACCATACCCACTCTTTAACAAAAAGGATTCAGAGCATTGAGAGGAGTCGGTTAACACCACCTCCTCCTCCTCCTCCTCTCTCTCTGACTCTGAATTACTTTCATGTATTGTACTGGCAACCAAAACACTCCAGGGCTTTTGCCCCTCCTTTTTAGGAGGTTGTTCTTTTCATTTGTTTCTACTACCTCTATATTTTTCCTTTTTAAATAATTTTTCTTTTTCCTTTTTCCTGGAGTCTTAAATCCATCATTATCATTCATATTCTCACTCATCTCCATTGCCAAATTGCTCATTTCAGAAAAATTCTCCCCTAGACTCTCGGGTTTATTTTCACCCGCACCCTGATTGTCCTCTCTTACTTCTCCAGTCTCTGCTTCTCTCGTACTATTCGTATCATTAACAGTACCACTTTCAATCTGTTTTTCGTTACCATCACTACTGGTATTCTTAATTTCCTGCCCTCCAGTTTTACCCTCTGTTCCGCTCACCTCCACACCAACACTCGTCCCAGCCACCTCTCCATCATTTTCAGCGTTCACATTCCCTCTCTCCATACCCCCACTCTCTGTTTCAACATCAACATTACTCGGCTCCGTGGATTTCAAGTTCACCGCTACTTTCTCGCTCACCTCTCCCCTTCTCTCTCCTCTCTATCTCTTGCTTTCGGGCAATTTTTAACTAAATGTCCATCAGCCCCACAATTGAAACATTTCATCGTATCTGAAGTAGCAAAAATCACGTAATCACAGCCATCCACTTTAAACTTTAAAATAATGTTAAGTTCCTCGCTCACTTTATTCAAAACCATAAACAACTGTCTCCTGAAGGAGACCACATGTTGTAACAGTGGAGATTTACAGCCCAACGGGATTCTTTTGGGGCTGAGACAATTTGCCCATGTCGAGACAATTCATTTACAATTAAAGCATTTTTAAGGAAAGGTGGAACGTTTGATATAATTATTTTTCTTGCTGGTGTCACTAATGGCGTAACTGCAACAAGAGAATCATTCAAAATAATTCAATTTTCTACTATTTTATTTACCAGATCAGTTTGACTTAAAAACGCCACGACTGATCCATTCATTCTGGACGCAGACTTTATATTTTCATGACCGACTACTTTTCCAATCGCTAACATGCACTTCTCTATATGAACAAAACCTTCCGTAGCTATTTTAATTCCGTGCTTACGAGTTAAACTCTCAAGGGGAAAAAACCCTGAGCCAGCCATGCTGACCGCAAAAGTTTAACAAAGTTCTTTAATTTATTTAACAAACAAAACAAATGAACTATTCACATATAACAAACACATATAAAAAAAGAAAGAAAAACGAAACACCTACTTCAATCCACTCCACCTCACTCACTCCACTCTCCCAGCATGCATCACACTAGACAGAACAGATAGATAGATAGATAGATAATGTGGTAAACTTTATAAGGGTCAACGATACAGAGCTCCCATAAACAGTTTGGGGTTCCTGAGCACTTAAAGGGACAGCAGAAACATACAATAGGCGTACACTTCAGTAACTCTTAAAGGGGTGACAACAATGCATAATGAGGGTGTGTTACACTGGAACAATTTCACTACTCCTGGGCAGTACAAGCACAGTAACAATCAGTGATTAGGGTAGGGGTCTTCAGAGCTTCAGAATCACACCCAAAACATCCAGAAAACAAACACAATCCACGTGCTATAACTATACACGGCCCTCTAGTTCAAAAACGAATTCAGAGATTTTTGCTCTTTTAGAAAGACGAGCCCCTAGTGACTCTCCGCAGTGATGAATTACAATATTACTGTCCGTTTTCAAACTGAACTTTGCCTTTCTCTCAGTGTCGCTTGAATAATTATAGAATGAGTAAGTAGAGAGGGAGGCTGTCATCAGCGTTTCTCTTATTTTCCTTTTAATTCCTCCGAGATGGGCCCTCTTATGAAGGAACAAGCTAACAGAAACACAATTAGGCAAATTAGTTTTATGTATCTGTCAGGGACAAAAAAGAAATCTCTCCAGGTACTAATTAAAACTCCGGAGAGGTAACAAGGAAACTTTCATTCCTACTGTTTCAAGGGCGCTGAGAGCTGTGTTATTTTTCACTCTTTTGCTCCTCTTAATTCCTGTTGATGATTGTCCTTGTAAAATTGTCCCTTTTCCTGGTTTCCAGCAGTGTGACATGGTAAAAGCAAAGCTAAGTGCAGTAATCTATATACTGTAGTCAAGGCACTTGGCAAGTATGGTAAAGTGCACATAAATGCAGAGTGTAAAAACATCATCATTTTTAAATAGGTTTGAGGTTTTGGATTCAAGTTCTTTACCTGTGTTGAGGCAGCCCAGTGAACAGACGGCTGGTCAGGGGTTCAGTCTCATCTTTCAGACGGTCTAAATTATTTCAGCTTTAGTTTGTATTGAAATAACTACAATAAAAGTATCTCTCTCTCTCTCTCTCTCTCTCTCTCTCTCTCTCTCTCTCTCTCTCTCTCTCTCTCTCTCTCTTCTCCTCTCTCTCTTTCTCTCCTCTCATTTCTCTCTGTCTTTCTCTCCTCTCTCTTTCTCCTCCCTCTCTCTCTCTCTCTCTCTCTTCTCTCTCTCTCTCTCAAATTCAAATTCAAATTCAAAGGTGCTTTATTGGCATGACCATTATTTACAGTATTGCCAAAGCAATGTTTACACAGTACATCATCTGAACATTAAATAGACAATAACACTGATGAGAATAATAATGATAATAATAATGGTAAACAAATATAAATAATAACCACGTTATTAATAATTTAACAATAACAACAATGAAATATAACAAAATTTGAACTAATGTAGAGTGCTCACTGTTTGTCCCTCAGGCTGTGACAGGCGGCTGTGTACTGGGCTGCCAGTTGGACACAGCTGGACTCCTCTCCGAGGAGGATTGGGAGTTTTGAGAGTCTGGCAGGTCTGGGAATGTTTTGCAGAGATTTTTTATTTGTGGGAAGAAAGTTTCCCTTATTTCTGTGTATTTTGTACACTGCAGTAGAAAGTGCATCTCTGTCTCTACTTGTTGGAGTTGACAGTGATGACACAGCCGGACCTCTTTGGGCAGCCAGGTCTGCCTGTGTCGGCCTGTTTCTATGGCCAGGCTGTGCTCACTGAGCCTGTATTTGGTTAGGATCTGCCTCTGCTTGTTGTCTTTCACCCTGCTCAGGTATTCAGCCAGGGTGTAGTCTTTTAGGGCCCGATAGCACTCTAATTTGCTTTGTGTTTTTGTGTGTGTGTCCCAATAGGTGAGGTAGTTTTGTTTGTGTTGTGTTATAATTTGGTTAACTCGATTTGTCTGTGTTGGAGCAGTGCTGTCCTGAGGCTGGTTGGTGTTAGTGTGTGTTAGTGCAGTGAGCTTCAGGACCAGCTGGCTGAGGGACTCCTCTTTTGGCTCAGTTCTTGGTACTGCAGGGCTTTACTGTGGTAGGAGTTTGGGTTGCTTTGTTTTAGATGAAGCCAAAATTTAATTGCTCTTTTTGTATTGAGATCAATAATGGATATTGACCTAGTTCTGCCCTGCACACGTTGTTTGGTGTTTTTCTCTGTATTTGCAGGATGTTTTTGCAGAACTCTGTGTGCAGGGCTTCTATTGGGTGTTTATCCCATTTAGTGTAATCCTGCTCTGTGAGCGGACCCCACACTTCACTGCCATAGAGGGCAATGGGTTTGATAACACATTCAAAAATTTTGAGCCAAATTCTAATCGGGAGTTTTATATAAAGCTTTTTCTTTATGGAATAGAAAGCCCTGCGGGCCTTCTCTCTTAGTGCATTCACTGCCGGGTTAAAGCTACCTGATGCGCTGATGTTTAGGCCCAGGTAGGTGTAGTGCATGCAGTGTTCTATTGTGGTGTGGTGTAGTGTGAAGATGTATCTACTTTCCTGATATCTGGGTTTTTTCTGAAATATCATGATTTTAGTTTTGTTCATGTTTACTGCCAGGGCCCAGGTCTGACAGTACTGCTCTAGCAGTGACAGGCTCTGCTGCAGCCCCTGCTCTGTGGGCGACAGCAGGACCAGGTCATCCGCGTAGAGCAGGAATTTAATTTCAGTATCAAGCAGAGTGAGGCCAGGGGCTGCAGATTGCTCCAACACTGTGGCCAATTGTGGCGGAGTGTCCGCCCTATGTATTATTATTTGTATTTTTGTTTTGCGGCGGGTAAAAGCGCCGCGTCTTTATATTTATATTTAAAAACCCTGTGAGGATGCATGACTGATCAGCTACTGATTATTTAACTAGCTGACAGTCATGCATCCTTACCAAACGCTGCAGACTGTGGCCGAGGGGTAATAAGATAAACAGCTAGTTAACCCCTCGGCCAGAGTATAGAACCGACAGCTGTCTGTGCTGCGGTGTGGAGTTTTGGAGTAGAGAGCGGAGAGAGAGCGGAGAGAGACGACATAAAACAATTGCTAAAACGTGCTGGTTCAGCCAGCACGCCACTTACTTGTTTGTCTGTTTATTCATTTGGCCCTCGTGCCCTTTTGTTTTGTTGTTTTGTTAAATATTTTGTTTTGTTTATTAATAAAATCAACTGAACGCCGTTGCGTTCAGTTTCGCCCGCCCATCCATTGTTGTGGTTTCAGTTACTTCCTGGTCCGTGACGTCACCACTGCAAGCCAGACTGTCACACCAATTCATTGATGTAGATGTTGAACAGTGTTGGACTCAAACTGCACCCCTGTCTCACTCCACGCCCTGTGAGAAGAATTGTGTTCTTTTATTGCCAATCTTTACACCACATTCATTTTCCGTATACATTGATTTAATTGTGTCATAGGTTTTACCTCCTACACCACTTTGGAGGAGTTTATAAAATAATCCTTCGTGCCAGATTGAATCAAAAGCCTTTTGAAATCTATAAAGCAAGCAAATAATTTATTTTTATTTTGGTTTACATGTTTGTCTATTAGGGTGTGTAGGGTGTAAATATGATCAGTAGTGCGGTGTTTTGGAAGGAAGCCAATCTGACTCTTACTCAAGACACTGTGTTCGGTAAGGAAGGCCAGTATCCGAGTGCTAATGATACTGCAGAATACCTTCCCCAGGTTACTGCTCACACAGATGCCTCGGTAGTTATTGGGGTCGAATTTGTCTCCACTCTTAAAGACAGGGGATATAATTCCTTGGTTCCAGATGTCAGGGAAGTAGCCCACACTTAGTATCAGGTTAAACAGTTTGCGGGCCTCCTGCAGCTTAGGGCTGCTGTGCTTCAGCATCTCATTGGAGACGCTGTCTACCCCACTGGCTTTCCTATTCTGGAGGGTCTGCAGTTTCTCTTTAAGTTCCTGCGCAGTGATTGGAGAGTCCAGTGGATTCTGGTTGTCTTTAATTGACAATTCTAGCTTTTCAGTTTTTCATAAATATTGTTTTGATCTAATGGTTGTTCATTGTGTGTTATGTTTTGATAGAGTTTTTCAAAATGGTTTTTCCATATATTTCCATTTTGTATGGCCAATTCTTCTGGTTTTGATTTATTTAGTTTTTCCAATGTTCCCAGAATCGGTTTGAGTTAATGGACTCCTCGATTTCTGTCAGTTGCTTGTTGATGTGGTTATTTTTTCTGTTTTAGTGTGCGTTTATAGTAATTTAGAGTTTCACAGTAGCTGAGGCGTAAATCTTGGTTGTTTGGTTGTCTATGTTTTTGATTTGATAATTGCCTAGGTCTTTTCCTTATATTTTTACAATCTTCATCAAACCAATTTTCTTCTTTCAGTTTCTTCTTTTGAGTGTTCGAATTATTTTAGTTTGGATTTTAAAGCTGCCTGTCTAAATATGTCTCTCTCTCTCTCTCTCTCTCTCTCTCTCTCTCTCTCTCTCTCTCTCTCTCTCTCTCTCTCTCTCTCTCTCTCTCTCTCTCTCTCTCTCTCTCTCCTGTATTATGTGAAGGGTGGATACAGGTGCGGGTACCCTTGCTCTTCTGGTGCTTGTTTCAAGTCCACAGAGCTGATTAACATGGACTCGAATTCCTCCATAAACAAGCCCCTTGGCTTGACTTTAATGACCAAACCCCCAGAACGTGTTTTAATTTAGGAACATGATGTTACACTGGGGAACTGCCGCCGCAGTATAATTCAACTCCTCTGAAGTGACTCGCACTTCAGATTTAATTATACCATGCCAAGGTCTTCCTTCAGGTATTTTTAGAGTTCCTGGAGTCTCTGTTTTGTTCTCCTGGTTCAGGGTGACATTGTAGGATTGGGAAGTCTGTCCTTTACCAGCGTACATATTAACTGCAAGTGCTGAAAGCAAAGGCACAGGCATTTCAAAGGTCATCACAAAAAAGCAAATTAAAAAAGAAAAGTCACATTAAAACCAATATTGTAGCGTGCCGGTGGTTGGGACAGTAATTAGATCACATAAAGCCAGCAGTTTGGGTTAATTGTCAAGTGACTGTCTGTGTGCGGGATTCCCGTGTAAACAAATAGTCCCTAACCCTAACCCTGACCCTTTTCTGATACAATTGTGTACTTACATATATCATGCAAAAAAGATGTACACGTTAAGTGCATTGTAACTAATAACATTGTAATGACTGTAAGTGCACATGTATTTACTAAGTAACGACTATGTTATTCCACAGTAATTAGAGATGATTCGTGTAAAGTGTTACCCTGAACTCAGTATTATTACACAAGTGAAATATTATTAGCCACATTTCTGACCTGTCAAATGAGTTAACTTCTGTAATTATTCCATAGCGAGTTACATCGCAGAACCACAGAAATACAGAAATGGGATGCACCTCTCTGTCTGCTGAACTCATCAATCCTGTTTTTTTAAGTTTAGACCCTCAGGAATAAGAATCAAAAGGCCTGATTTGCTGGATCTCTTGCAAAATATGAAAAAAATCATTGTTTTAATGATGTCAATTTTTGTAAAAAAATCTAACAAAAATTTAGTCTTATTTTGCAGGCAAAGTTTTCTTTGATGTCAGCGTTGTTTTAAATCAAATATATACAAGTCTATGTAATTTTATTTTTTTATTGACACATATCTTGAAAACCATGTATCTGTGATTTAAAACAAAGTTGAAATCAAAGAAAACTAATTTTCCTGCAAAATAAGACCTTTAAATTTTGTTTGATTTTCAGTATTTCTTTTTGTTTTCCAAAATTTTGACATCATTAAAACAGTGATTTTTTCATATTTTGCAAGAGTTCCAGCAGAGCAGCCTCTTGATTCGTATTCCTGAGGGTCTAAACTTAAAGAAAAAAATCTGGATTGAGGAGTATAGCAGACCGAGTCATGAACATCCATTTTTAGACCACTTGTATCTCCCTGGATCCCTGACTAATTAGCTGTATGCTGTACCGTGGGAAGATGTGTATGTGTGTGTGTATAAAGTACTGTATATGTGTGTGTATATATATATATATATATATATAGAGAGAGAGAGAGAGAGAGAGAGAGAGAGTCTAAAGAGAGTCAACAGCCTTATGCTTTCTCTGCAATTAACTCCCTCGTCGATGTCTGATTCTGACACCGTCTGTGAGTGCGATGTGGGTACATGACCAAAACATTAATTACTATGACCAGCTAATTGCAGGAGATGCAGCACAGCCACACGTTGAATATATAATAGAAGGCTTTTTGTCTGCTGAATTCAGCACTGAGCTCAGAGAGTGTTTTGGAACTGCCATTGCCCTAACAGCGAGCTGGTGACAATAATGCACCTTCTATTTATAAAGGCACATTTCTCTATGAATTATCGCATCCAACTGAGAGGTAAATCGGTGCTGATAAAATGGCAACATCTCCTTAAAAGAGAAATAACCGAGGATTTGGAAACGTTGCTGTCATTAGAACTATTATCACTGGCCACTTGCTGTGCTGAAGATGTTTTCATATTGGCGATAAACACATTTGCAAAATCAAGTTCACACTTCCTTATTCCTGGTACCACATCACTTCCTGTGGTTAAAAGGTCAATCCCCATGGTCTAACCAATGTGCCTCACACAGGAAGTAAAACTAGACCAGGAAGAGCAAGATTCACAAAGCTGCAAAACAACCAAAAGATCTTCGTCAGAACAGTATTAGTGATAACGCAGAGGTAAGTAAATGGATTTTTAAAGACTTGACCAGACAGCACTCCTTTAATGATCTGTTTTTGCAACGGCATGAATAAATCAGTTTGGAAGGGGCAGTGATTTTCTGCATCTGTGGGGCGACAAGATTATTCTGTCTAAACAAACTAAAAAATAATCCAGTGTTGTTGAAAAAGTGAAGCCAGACCCCAGTGGGAAATCTGCATTAGATAACCCGCGTGTGCAATTCTACACTGTGGGGCCAGATGCAGCCTCGTACCGTTGTGCCATGACTGTCCCCAGAACAGAATCATGGAGATAATGAGGGCAGGGGAGGGAACACCCCAGCATGCCTGTGTGTATGAATCCCTCTCAGGTGTCTCTCTACACGTTAAGTAAAGACTGGCACAGTGGAACACAGAGACAAGAGCACTCAGTAAATGAATGGATTGGTGCTCAGCACAGCTGTTTTTGAGTGGGTGTAAGACCGACCAGGCTGTCTGTGATGAATCTCCGCTCGGGGGGTCGCCGCGAGGGCTCCTT
>CM060287.1:4004526-4062026 GCA_030684275.1 Acipenser oxyrinchus oxyrinchus | reverse complement strand
GGGGAGAGGGAATATTATCCAGTAAATATTATTCTTTTTTTGTTTACAGAACGTATCGCCTCCCCGGAATTCATATTTTTTTTTTTTTATATTCCTTCTTATCTTGTTGTCATTTTTCTTTCTCAACAACTGGATGCTGTGCCTCATAACAGAAAGACAGACACACAGACACACAGATAGATAGACAGACAGACAGACACACAGACAGTTAAAGACACAGACAGACAGACAGACAGACAGACACACACACACACAGACAGACAGACAGACAGACAGACAGACACACAGACACACAGGCAGACAGATATACAGACACACCGACAGACACACAGACACACCGACAGACAGATATACAGACACACAGACAGACAGATATACAGACACACAGACAGACACACCGACAGACAGATATACAGACACACAGACACACAGATAGACAGACAGACATACAGACACACAGACAGACGGACACACAGACAGACAGACACACAAACAGACAGACACACAAACAGACAGACAGAGAGACAGACAGACAGACAGACAGACAGACAGACACACAGACAGTTAAAGACACAGACAGACAGACAGACAGACAGACAGACACACAGACACATCGACAGACACACAGGCAGACAGATATACAGACACACCGACAGACACACAGACACACCGACAGACAGATATACAGACACACAGACAGACACACAGACAGGCAGATATACAGACACACAGACAGACACACAGACAGACAGATATACAGACACACAGACAGACACACCGACAGACAGATATACAGACACACAGACAGACACACAGACAGACAGATAGACAGACACACAGACAGACACACAGACAGACAGATATACAGACACACAGACAGAGACACAGACAGACAGATAGACAGACACGGTTTTCTTTCCAGACACTGGAAACCTAAAACGGGTCTTAAAGGTCCTATTTTGAAGCAAGTGCAAAGCAAGGCAAATTTGAAATGGTTCTTTAGAAAAATGGCAGAGAGCTCACTAGACAGCTGGACTGGGGGTCTGGCACTGCCTGCCTTCCTGCCTGCTGCCTGCTTTCTCTGTGTTCAGCTCCCTTAATGAGAGGAGCAGTCATGCACAGCAGCTCATTGAGTGACCCTGTCATTGTTTTAATATCAGCCACACAGCACATCCACCACAGGACTGTGCCTTGTCAGGGGCTGATTCATTCTCAGCTCGGAGGGGTGGCTGGGAGGGATGTCAACATCATTTATTCTCGGTGGTGTGCTCTGAAAACCAACGATGCACTTGACCCAAAGACTGAAGACAACATTTTGGCTGAGAATGAAGTGTTGGTGGATACATTTTATAAAGGCAGTTTGTCTAGGAGGGACTGCCTCCCTTCCTATCTCCCAGTCCCTCAGCTCTAACCACTAGGCCATATTGCTTCCCTCATTCCCAGTCCCTCAGCTCTAACCACTATACCACACTGCCTCCCTCTCTCCCAGTCCCTTAGCTCTAACCACTAGACCACACTGTCTTTCCAGTGTTTTACAGTATGATGCTCCAGCACCTATAACAAAATCGTTCCTAAAATAGTTGTGGCAAAGATGTTTGCAACGTTTGATATTTTATTCCCCTTCCTTTCTCGTGCCTCTCGTTCAGTTTCCAAGCAGTCTCAGCCCAGCTTGCTATCTACATGTTCCCTTTGCTTGAATTCTGAATGACATTCATCATCAAGTGAAGTCTCGCTGTTGTAAAGTGAGCTGCCTTGCTGTCTACACATGAATGGGCTCAGGGCTCTCGCTCACCATTGCGAAGTGTGGCACTCAGAGTAAAGTCCACCTCAGATCAGCACTATTCCTTGTATTTTTTTTCACCATTTCTCAACACAAGAGATATTGTTGGTAAAGTATAGTAAAGCACAGTGAAGGCACAAAAGAGATAATGAACCATTCTCCTATGGAAAATGCATAGCAAAGTATATGGGAAATATGTAACAAAGCACTTCAGCTCCTTAGAACACTTAGAAAGTCACACCAATGGAAATTATAACGATGATAGCTCAAGCTTCGCTTTGTACACTGGCTTTGCAGCTCACTTTATTCTTCCTCCATATTTTGGGGGCCTTATTGAATAGCATCCGTTCTGCAGCTCAGCAAGAGTTTGAGATGCTCGATCAGATACAAATTGCAAACAGGACTGCGACGGACAGCTACGAGCAGATAGCAGCAGATGTGATTAAATAAAACATGAATCATTTTGCGAATAGAACTGTAATTAGCGGCATTTGCATTAATCACATCGGAATTAAAGGGGTGACAATCGCATGGATCAAAGACGATCTAGCTGGACGTATTAACACATTCTCCACCAGGGGGCAGGGAAGAACACTGCTGACAACATCCACCTGTGATAACGAACTTCCTGAAAAAATAGAAACTTTACTGCAAACATGATTGATCTGTTAAGCTGAAGAAACACTATTTCAAATAGATAGGACCCTTTCGAAAAGTGGTAAAAAAAATAGTCGTCCACACATTGATATTTAGCAGGTGCTTTTATCCAAAGTGACTTACAGAGACTTGGGAGTGAACTATGCATCACAACTGCAGTGTGTCAGTGGCAGAGTTGGGATTTGAACCGGGCACCTCCTGATAACAAACCCCTTTCTCTAACCACTAGACCACCAAGTCTCCTCATTGGTCTGCGGCCCCCAGACAGAGGAGAGCTGTAGGCCCTGCCTGTGTTGTCAGTATTAATAGCTGTGAGCACGTTCAGTGTTTCAAACAGATTCCAAACCTGCGGGACTAATTGTGATCTCTGCTCCTGTATTGAACACAAGGTCTCAGATCTCAATTGAGGATAAGTGGCAATCTCGCTTGAGGAATAACAGTGGTGCCCAGGACGCTAATCCATAAAGCGTGGGCCGCAAAAAAGGAGGCAGCAACACTGAAGAGAAAATAGAATTCACACATTGATATTCTGCCATCGGATCTGATTAAGATACGCATCTGTCTGATAGTTTCATAACATACACAAATATTACAAACAAGGATGAAATATCACGCCAGCATTGCAATTACCAGGCACTGCGATTTGCCCTCAAGTCATCCTGGCGACATGCAAACTGTCGGAATGTGTCACTAATGACAGCTTGTTTTTGTTATTTTTTTCTCCCTTCTAACCTAATTAATATGACAGATTGTATCAAATTCGAGAAAACAGGTAGCAGTATTTAATCCCTGATCAAACAACATGGATATGACAGCTTATGCATCACCTCCCTGTCTTCTCTGAGATTGAACACATCACTTGTAATTCTGCAGAGTCCTCGCAGACACAGAATCTTAAACACCCTGTTCCTGACTGTGTACCTGGAATGTACCACCCGATCTCCAAGTAGTGTTCATGCAGTGACAGGCCAAAGCATGAGAGCGGCCGGCTACCATTGCTTCCAGGGCTTTGTGCAAACAGGACTGTGCTGTCCAGCGTTGAAGGTTCCTGTGATTTGGACCATGCAGCATGGCTGTTACTACTCACAATGTGTTAGTCGGTCTGCAGGCTCGAGCTGTGTTTTTTGAGTGATGGTTTTCTGCAAGCCATTCCAAAAACACCCCTGGGTGACTCTGTCTTGATGGGACGCTGCAGTTCTCTCTCGATGGACACTGGAGTTCTCTCTCTTGATGAACACTGCAGTTCTCTCTCGATGGACACTGCAGTTCTCTCTTGATGGACACTGCAGTTCTCTCTCGATGGACACTGCAGTTCTCTCTCGATGGACACTGCAGTTCTCTCTTGATGGACACTGCAGTTCTCTCTCGATGGACACTGCAGTTCTCCCACTATCACGTCCCTTTGCAAGGGAGATTTTATACTTTGGAACAGTAAGTGTGTATATACAGTAGAATCGTCAATACAGTTTACAGTTCAAATAACATGAATAAGCATTTGTTTGTAACATGTACGATATTACACACAATTGAACATACATTAAAAGGGACATAAGGACCATTTTATTTTATTGTGTTACATGTTCCCATGTGTTGCTACAAGGTGTGTGTATTGTTTTAATTTTTTTACATTTTGACCACTCAGAACTACATTTCCCATCATCCTCCTGCTTACTGGTAAATCCATCTCAGTTGGATATGTGAGCAGGAGGGTGATGGGAAATGTAGTTCTGAGACGTCCATGCGGGTACATGGGAAGCCATCTTGAGGCAGGGAATGCAATTTAAAAGTTTTAAAAAGTGGTCAAAATATAAAAACTAAAGCAATACACACACCTTATGTAAACAGTTGTAGCAACACATGGGAACATGTAAAACAATAAAATCCAAAGGTCCTTATGTGCCCTTTAACCAGTTCTATTTTAGTACCAGGTTGACCCTTAAGAAATCACTGTGATTGGTTGATTTGGTGACGTCTCTTTGCAAAGCGACGATGTCGCTGAAAGGGTTAGGGAGCGTGCAAATGTCTCAGCTCTGTATGAATGGAGGATTCACGCTGAGATTTCAGCATTAAATAAATAAATACAAATAAAAAGTGCCAAGAAAAGAAAAGCAATGAAATCGAATGACTTCTTTCAGCTGCCTAGGATTAGTCTTCGTCTGTGATATTTCATTTCCATTACAACTCAATTTGCAGATGGTGCACAAAGCAGTTTGCAGAAGCCTCTCCTAAATCACTCTGACAATACTTTATTAAGGCTGGGAATAAAGGAATCAATCCGGCATTCCATTCTCATTCCGGGGACGATTACCAAACATTTAATTGCAGACAGAAAGGGTTTAACATGGAAATCCCTGTAAAGTTTACCAGTATCTTTGAAATGAGTTCTGCCGTGTTCTGATAAGCACACTTCTTATTTCATCAGCTGAAGTTTTCTGCACTATAGACCCGCATATTGTAATTGACTCCTGTGTGTCCCCAGCACTGCCCCTTACAGAGTGGGGTGACACCTCCCTGCGTCGGTCAATATTTTAAGATTAACGGCTTACTTTTATTATTTAACCTTTTATAACCTAATGTATAAGCATTATTGTTTTGGTGCATCCAGTAAAAGCACTTGCGTAGAGTGCAGGATGCACTCTATAGTATCGGGGGTCGTCAGTTCGAGTCCATGCTATTCCTTAGCCGTCCAAGGATGGGAGCACCCAGGGGGCGGCATGCAATTGGCCGAGCGCCACCCGGGTGGGGAGGGCCTAGGTCGGCCAGGTTGTTCTCACTGACCTCCTGTGGTCTGGCCGGGCGCCTGCGGGCTTGCCTGTAAGCTGCCCAGAGCTGCATTGTCCTCCGACGCTTAGCTCTGGGTGGCTGCATGGATGGCCTGCAGTGTGTAAAGAAGCGGTCAGCTGACGGCACACGCCGGGAGGACAGCACGAGTTCGTCTTCGCTGCTCCCGAGTCAGCGCGGGGGTGGTAGCGATGAGCTGAGCTAAACAAAAATAATTGCACACTATTAAATTGTGGAGAAAACAACAAAAATAATTGGCAACTACTAAATTAAAAAAAGTAATTTCCCTGACAGTACATTGCAAAAAAAGTAATTATTTAGGCATGCATTAATTAAAATGACAGTTCTTTAATCTATCCTTCTTATTCAGTTATTATTTTCTTTAATTGTTTTTTATTGTTAGTGCTTATTGATATTATTATTATAATTATGTATTGTTACTTTGTAATTTTGTATAACTTCTTGATAATGCATGCTTCTATCTGTTTTACTGACATGTGAAGCGCTTTGAGACACTGTGGAGTGAAAGGCACTGTATAAATACTGCACAGTGTGGCACACAGTTTAAGATCCTTGCCACCTAGCCTTCGTGAGGAGCGACTGCAGAGCAGGGTGCTGCCAGCTTCTGCCAGCCTCCCTCTCCCCGCCACAGCAGAGTAATTGGTGAGATGAATTCATGCAGACAGGAATTGTGATTTTTAAGGACCCAATCTAAATGCAATATAGGGCTGTAAAATAAATATGTTTTTAGAACCGTGGGCAACAAATATGCAATTATAGATTTTTACAAACAAGCCCCAGATTTGCTTATGAAAGGCGGACCGTGTAATTAGGTTTACTGGGCTAATTGAATGAGGCTTTACTGTTGTTGTTTAGAGTGGGTATTGCAGCGGGGGCTGTGTGCAATGCTGTACAGCTCTGTGTGTCTGGCTGTGCTGGGGTTCTGTTGTTGTTTAGAGTGGGTATTGCAGCGGGGGCTGTGTGCAATGCTGTACAGCTCTGTGTGTCTGGCTGTGCTGGGGTTCTGTTGTTGTTTAGAGTGGGTATTGCAGCGGGGGCTGTGTGCAATGCTGTACAGCTCTGTGTGTCTGGCTGTGCTGGGGTTCTGTTGTTGTTTAGAGTGGGTATTGCAGCGGGGGCTGTGTGCAATGCTGTACAGCTCTGTGTGTCTGGCTGTGCTGGGGTTCTGTTGTTGTTTAGAGTGGGTATTGCAGCTGGGGGCTGTGTGCAATGCTGTACAGCGCTGTGTGTCTGGCTGTGCTGGGGTTCTGTTGTTGTTTTGAGTGGGTATTGCAGCGGGGGCTGTGTGCAATGCTGTACAGCTCTGTGTGTCTGGCTGTGCTGGGGTTCTGTTGTTGTTTTGAGTGGGTATTGCAGCGGGGGCTGTGTGCAATGCTGTACAGCTCTGTGTGTCTGGCTGTGCTGGGGTTCTGTTGTTGTTTTGAGTGGGTATTGCAGCAGGGGGCTGTGTGCAATGCTGTACAGCTCTGTGTGTCTGGCTGTGCTGGGGTTCTGTTGTTGTTTTGAGTGGGTATTGCAGCGGGGGCTGTGTGCAATGCTGTACAGCTCTGTGTGTCTGGCTGTGCTGGGGTTCTGTTGTTGTTTAGAGTGGGTATTGCAGCGGGGGCTGTGTGCAATGCTGTACAGCTCTGTGTGTCTGGCTGTGCTGGGGTTCTGTTGTTGTTTAGAGTGGGTATTGCAGCGGGGGCAGTGTGCAATGCTGTACAGCTATGTGTGTCTGGCTGTGCTGGGGCGTGCAAGCACCTCAGTCTGCAAGGTTAATTGCAGCTGTTTTTAACAGGATTTTTAAAGAATTCATTTGTTTAGCAACAGACCATGTTTACTCAACTTTGGGACAGATTTACAGTATCAAGATCTTTTCACACCGTTTTTTGAGTTGGAGAGAAACCAAACTGTACTGTGGATGTTACAGCTAACTAGTAACTGTTACACGCGTTATAACAAACAGTTCAGTTTTCCTTTTACAAAAAAACATTTACATTGTAAGTATACAGTAATTACAAGTGTAGTTACATAATAAGAATCTCCATAATAATCCCCAATTTGTATTCTTCATTTCTATTTGTTCAGTCCATCCTCAGTAGTATTAAAAAACATTTCTTCCATTCCTTTTAGAAGAGTGTTTCCAAACATTGCAAAGTGGCAATTTGATTTTGCCTTGTGGTTTTGAACTGTAACCAAAGATCAAGTGGAGTCTGTCTGAAGAGCGTTACAGAAGCACGTCAATCACAAGACGTTACGGAGGTGAGGTGAAACCAGACCCCCCCCCCTCTCCTTCCCCCTCTGATAGATGTGAAGACTTTTCAAGCCTTTCTCCTCACTGCCCAGCTGTCTATTTTCAAAGGTTCATTATCTTCTTAATGCAGCATTTATCAATTTCAACTGCGCCGCCATGCATTGTGATCGTAGAGCAGACTAAACACATGGCATCTGGATGCTGTTTTATCTACTTGCAGTGTTCGTTACTGTCAAGCTTGTGCAGATGTGCAGCCTCAGGAGAGAGGTGTTCATTTGTAATACTAGCTCATTGCACTACCCCTTCAGATATGTGTTGAATTAAACAATTCATAGTTTTAAATGTCATTCTGAAATACCAAGCTGCGTGCGTTACCATCAAAGATTTATTTGTTATAAAAAAAAAAGAAAGAATTGCATTTTAATCACATTCGACTCCAGACGAAGCAGCAATAATTCTCAGTGTAATTGAATGGAATGCGCCCATTCACATCATACATGAAATACTGTAACAAGCCCACAATAAATGCTTTTGAGTTCGCTGTGGAAGCTCCCTCCTCCTTGTAAATGTATTACTTCCAAAATCTCACATCTCTAAAAACAACATCACTCTGAAAGACAATCTCATCTTACATTCAGTCTGGGATCAGAAACTTGTACACTTCGATAATGGAACCGACTCAATTAAAATCAGTGTAAGCTTACTCATTCTTCATTTAGCTTTAGGTTATTTGGGATGATCCCGGATACTCTTGTACAGACTACTCCATGCCATAGGGGGCGCTGTAGCTAAATGCTGACCGGCCAACCCAGGGCCTTCTCCAAGGCACTTGATAAGTAAGTGCAAGACTAGATCGTAAACTATACTTGGGTATATTTTACACACAAGAAGTACCCAGTGAAATTGCCTTCTACAATTAAGTGACATCCAATTTAAAGAAGCCAGTAACTGGCAGTGATGGGTTTGAGGGTATTTTGAATATTAGGAAAATGTAGATGCTTCTCAATCTCAATTTAATCCAATCACAGGGATGGAACCAGTACAGAGCCCCCTAGCACTGACACACAGGGCCCTGAAAGAGCTCTGGTTCTCAGAGAACACAAAGAGATTCTACAGGGTTCTGTTCCAATGGACCTCAATGGGAATTGAGTGTTATGTTCCAAAGATCTCAAATTGAATAGACTAGACCTCAATGTTCTATTGGAATTGACCTCTAAGGGAATAGAACGCTCCCTTGCTACGGATCTCAATTGGAAAGGAATGGATCTAGGAACAGAATGTTCTGTTATGATGGATCACAATGGGAATAGAATATTGACATAAACCTGATAAACCACCTAGTGACATAGTTTATCTGATGGATTCTTTTTTTCTGCATGTCCCCAGCTAAAAGCAAATCACCTCCTTTTTTGTAGGTCGTTCCCCTGTGTCGATATGTTGTGATGGTGCTGTCAGAGCGCAGACAGGACCTGCATTCTGAGGCTGTTAATGACTGCTTTTACAGCCCGGGACTCTGTCAGTGATGAACGGGTTGATTCCTGAGGGGGATGTCAGCGACAGAGCAGATGCTGGTGTCATCCCCATTTTCTATGCATTAAATCCACTAGCAGGAGCGTCACAATTGATGCAGTTTATTTTACAGCAGTCAGCAGAAAGCTGGAGTATCAAATCCAAGGTGCAATGGTGCTGTATCTAGTCTGATTCTGCAATTTCAACTAATACTTGTTTTTTACTAACTGGGTGTGTGGAAATATCTGTGAGCATAATATTCACTAAACAAATACACTGGCCATCGACACATGCTCAATCCAGCAACCATGCCATTGGGAGCAAATCTAACTAACCAGTAATGAGTTCATTTGAATGGCTTCATGGAAATAGTGCTGGATCCATGGAATTATGGAATTAGTTTCAGGCAAGGTATGTTATATAATTTGGACTGGGTAGCTTTAGGCTGCTTGAAATGTTTAAAATGAGTTTCAAGACTCTAAAGTCACGTTTAGCTGTAGCAGGTATCTACTGCTATCCAGAGGTCTACCTGTGCTGGACTCACACCCTGATCTGTGAGGGTTACACTCTTGTTTCTGCAGTGATTCAGGGAGCGGTTCAGAGTCTGTAGAGGTGCTGGCGGGTATCTACCTGTGCTGGACTCACACCCTGATCTGTGAGGGTTACACTCTTGTTTCTGCAGTGATTCAGGGAGCGGTGCAGAGTCTGTAGAGGTGATGACTGGTATCTACCTGTGCTGGACTCACACCCTGATCTGTGAGGGTTACACTCTTGTTTCTGCAGTGATTCAGGGAGCGGTGCAGAGTCTGTAGAGGTGATGACTGGTATCTACCTGTGCTGGACTCACACCCTGATCTGTGAGGGTTACACTCTTGTTTCTGCAGTGATTCAGGGAGCGGTGCAGAGTCTGTAGAGGTGCTGACTGGTATCTACCTGCGCTGGACTCACACCCTGATCTGTGAGGGTTACACTCTTGTTTCTGCAGTGATTCAGGGAGCGGTTCAGAGTCTGTAGAGGTGCTGGCTGGTATCTGACCATCTGGAAGCAGCACTGAGCTCTTCATCAGGACTCTCACTGCTGCCAGACCCTCTTCCCATTCTAATGTCAGGAGCTGTGGAAATCACAGACCAGCTCTTTTCACAACTATCAGCGGCATTCTTTACCCCAGACCTGATGGTTATAATTATTGCTACTCCAGAAATGTGCCAACGAAACAGATTCATCCATCCATGCCTAGCTGCCCAGCTGCCCAACTCCCCAGCCTCCACACCTCTGTTCATGAGTCTCGCTTCCCTGGGCTGGGTGTCTGTCTGGATCCAGCCTGCATTAAACTTGCAATAGCTTTTTTTTTAAATTAAGCTGTTAGAATTTATATGGCCTAATTTGCATTAATCTTTTTTTTTAATTTTCTTTGTGTGTTACTAACATCTGTAACTTTTGATAACTATAGAAATTGCATCATCTTTCAAGATTAAAATGGTAATTTCCCCCTGACGGTACATTGCAAAAAAAAAGTAATTATTTAGGCACGCAGTTATTTAAAATAACAATTATTTAACATGTTTGCATAATAATTGTGCCTAATTTGTTTTGTGTTTTGCTTCCATGCAAAAATTAAGCTTCCTGAAGTGCTACTGGGTTTGTTAAGACTGAGGGTTTAAAGCTGTGAATAATACCATTGTGTAGAAACAAACCCAACTGTATTAACATGTTATCAGCTAGTTAACTGTAATTATAAAAACAGATCTCTGTATACTAAAGATACACAGTATGGACCAAGGCAACTATCAACAGGATTGAGTGAACTTTAAAATGAAAACTAAAATCTGTGCCGAGTTTTTGGCAAGCCAGCGGTCTCAATGATGGTGATTGCTTTTGTAAATCGTACATATTTAATGGTTTAACTTTTTTGTTTTTAATTGCCTGTGATGTGTCAGATCTGGTTTATGACTGGCACAAACCCAGGCCCTTAAAACTGAAATTAATTAAGCATTTGATGCAAGTTTCTCGAGTCTCATAAAATATTTGGTGTATATATATATATATATATATATTTAGAATTAATACAGATTCAAAGATAGCAAAATGACACAATATATAGAACAGCATTACATCATGTAAGATCATAGATTTGAATGTAAACAATAGCAAGTAGCTGTGACTGTCTGTCAAACACAGCTAAAATAGCCTCCAAGAGTGCTTTCCACATCTCTGGCGCCATCTGTTGGAGAGAGCAGCTATACTCTCTGCTTTTGTGTGGCAGATTGCTGAAAACTGTGCAAAAGTATTTCTGTTACAAAAGTAACAACCTACACACGTATTAACGTAATAAGAATCTCAGAAAACTGCTATTGGCTTGGGTTTGTTAACTGCGTCGTATGTTCTGTGCATGGGCTGACATCTGTACACAGGATACTGGCAAATCCTGCACGATTATCGATTCATTTCTTATGTGATTTCTAATCAGTAAATGTAGTTTCATCTCTCTTTTGCAAAACAGTGCTGACTTCACACTGTAGTGAAGTCCTAGTGAAGCCCTCCTGTTATGCTTAACACTAGGATCAGGTGTGGCTGTGCATCCTATATTATTAAATATGTCAGGGTCATGTTTTTTAAACAGCAGGACAGCACAGCGCCCTCTCCACCGCCCTGCTCGATGTTGTGGGAATGCTGATCTGTTGGTATCCCCTCGGTTTCCCGGGCACGCTGGTCTGCACTCAGCTAGCTTCACAGCGCAGTGTCAGGTCCTGATTAATTAGGAAGGTATCGGGGTCTGTTCTGAGGGACGTCAGGGTAATTTATAACCAGCCACACTTGTAATTGAGTGTGGCAGGGAGCAGGACCTGCTGGAAGAGTAATGCACTTTGGAAATGTTTACCAGGCATCTTCAAGCAGAGTTTCAAGGGCAGCCTGTGAGCCGCGATGCAGCCTTGGAGCTGCAGAACACTGCGGGATCGAGAGGCTCGCTCTGCTTCTGTCAGACTTACAGCTCTGCAGGAGCTCAGTGATGAGTCCGGATGAGACTTCCTCCTGCACACTGACATTACAAATCCCTTTTACAAGGCTGACCTGGCCTAGGTGTGACATTACAGACACTAAAATGAAGGCGAAACAATCGTCTAACATACCATGCACTTTAAAATGAAATATAAAGTTTAGTGTTATATAAAGCACCAGTCATATGCTGCATAAACACGACATTTTTATGACTAAATGGAATCATACAGAGATCGTTTGAAAAAGGAAAACAGCTGTGTACCAAAAGGGGCAAAAGTAATGCAGTTGCACAAAAATGTGAATAATTGATAAAAGATAATGATTATATCAGGATGTTCCTGATAACTGATTTTGTATCAATTATTCACATTGCTGTGCACCTACATTATATTTTTCTTTTTGATTATATATATATATAGAGAGAGAGAGAGAGAGAGAGAGAGAGAGAGAGAGAGAGAGAGAGAGAGAGAGAGAGAGAGAGAGAGAGAGAGAGAGAGAGAGAGAGAGAGAGAGTACTGTGTCTGATGCAAGTGGTTCCTGGTAAACTATTCCACACATTACTATCCTCTAGTTGTGAAAGACTTCTTCAGTACCTTCAATTTGAATGTTTTACAGCTGTGTTATGAGGGGCAGGTAATATGCCACCTTCCTCAGTCTGAATCCAGGCAGGAGGGTGGGGAGCTGCAGTCTCAGTTGACGGGATGTGGGTGGACGTGTGAAGCAAGGCTCCCCCAGGAACGAGCTCCATCTGCTCCCTCAATGCAGCCCTGGCTGTCTCCACAATGATTCATATTGTACAGCAGGAGATGGAATCATGCCTCGTCATGATTACCTAAAGGGAATTGGCTTTAAAACAATTCATATGAAACATTTCCACTGGAGCTCTCCCCAAATCTCCTCTCCTCCTCTCCCTCTCTCTTGCCCCCTCACTCTCACTTTCTCTGTTTTTCAAAGGTCAGGTTTTAGCAGTCGGTAATGAAGCTATTGGCAGTACTGTATGACAGCTCCCTCCAAATCACGTGGGAAACCATGCAGAAAACAGATGGGAGATTCACAGCGAGAGTAAAGAGAACTGCTTTTCATTTTACCCCCACAAACAACAGAAATTGCATTTTTGCATTTTTTGATCGTGTTTATCAATGTTTAGAAAGAATTGATTTATAGAGGTGAAGGGCAGCGTCCGCATCCATCAGTGTTTGCATCCGTCAGTGTTTGCATCCGTCAGTGTTTGCTTCAGTCTGAATGTGAATTGAATGTGCTGGCTCTCAGATCCACAGCACTGAGTTCTCTATACTGTACTGTATTGAATGTGCTGGCTCTCAGATCCACAGCACTGAGTTCTCTATACTGTACTGTATTGAATGTGCTGGCTCTCAGATCCACAGCACTGAGTTCTCTATACTGTACTGTATTGAATGTGCTGGCTCTCAGATCCACAGCACTGAGTTCTCTATACTGTACTGTATTGAATGTGCTGGCTCTCAGATCCACAGCACTGAGTTCTCTATACTGTACTGTATTGAATGTGCTGGCTCTCAGATCCTCAGCACTGAGTTCTCTATACTGTACTGTATTGAATGTGCTGGCTCTCAGATCCTCAGCACTGAGTTCTCTATACTGTACTGTATTGAATGTGCTGGCTCTCAGATCCTCAGCACTGAGTTCTCTATGCTGTACTGTATTGAATGTGCTGGCTCTCAGATCCACAGCACTGAGTTCTCTATACTGTACTGTATTGAATGTGCTGGCTCTCAGATCCTCAGCACTGAGTTCTCTATACTGTACTGTATTGAATGTGCTGGCTCTCAGATCCTCAGCACTGAGTTCTCTATGCTGTACTGTATTGAATGTGCTGGCTCTCAGATCCTCAGCACTGAGTTCTCTATGCTGTACTGTATTGAATGTGCTGGCTCTCAGATCCCCAATCATGAATTCCCAGTTTAAGAATACCCCATTGCTAAGCTATTTTACCATGACAGCTGTCCATGATGATGCATGTTTTCTCGCACTTGTCTCCCTCAACTCGGTGGGAGAGTGATAAGTAATCAGCGAGTTTATGAGGTAGTAAAAGGAACAGAGAACTTTACACAGCAAGGAACTAATAGAGAGGCAGCTGCAGGGAACACAGAGCTTGCAATCAAGTTTGAAGACAATCCTGCAGTAATGCGGAACAGCGGGATGTCGAATCTCTTTTAAAACTTCTTCTCCTGACTTATCGCCTGCTGGTGGTTCCTGATGTGAAACTGGTTGATCTCGGAGGTCGTTCCTTTAGCCAGCTGGCTCCTGTGCTATGGGATGACCTCCCCGCTGGCATCAGGAGCTGCCAGTCAGATGATAGGTTTAAAAAAGGTCTTCAGACTTATCTGTTCAGTCTCGCATTTGGTTAAGAAGAAGCTCAAGTAGCCAAATCTGGTTGTTGTTGATGTTGGATGTGCCAGTGCTGATATCAGGACAAGTCTGTCCTGAGGGAAACTGTCTTTATGTGTTACTTTCAGTGTTGTTATTTTTATTATTACTATTAATTCAAGCAATCATGATTCAATAATTGAAATCTGTGAACTAGCAGCATACGGAGCGTGGGGGCGGTTTTCAAAGCTTTGTACTACGAAAGGCAATCGATAATCATATTGTGATTCATTAAAATATTAAACATTTTGAATGACTAAAAATTATGAAATGTCAGTGTCTTAAATTGAAAAGACAGTGAGACTGTGACTAAAAGACTTATTATTTGTTTATTTAGACGCCTTTATCCAAGGCGACTTACAGAGGCTAGGGTGTGTGAACTATGCATCAGCTGCAGAGTCACTTACAATTACGTCTTACCCGAAAGACAGTGGCGAGGTGGGATTTGAACCGAGGACCTCCTGGTGCTAAGCTCTTTTCTTTAACCACTGGACCGCACAGCCTGCACTTAGCGCTTGGAAGAGCTGCCTACTGTGTTCTGTTGACAGGGACGGGCGCTCTCCCAACACGGAAAGGTAAAGAGGAAGCGATATATTAATACACTGCAAGCTTTTTATAAACTAAAACATTCTTATTACCCCTTTAACAGCCCGTCTAGTCACCGCATGATGCCGCATTTAGGAAGAGTCTTACAAAATGAGAAAAAAACAGCAGGAGAGTGCTGACTAGGAACTAGGAAATGATCGGAGATGATCTGGTCTTTAATAACCAGACCAGAGGTTCACCTGATCTCGCTGAGAAGCTTACCAGCACTGCCTGGCCTTTCCTCCTCAACGCTGTGTAACAGGGCGGAGGCCAGCCACCCTGCACATCGCAAGTGAGCTTCTAGCTAAACCACTATGCGAAAGAGCCAGGCTGCTCTGCATTCACGGTTTTAGAGCTTTTACCCAGGTCTCATCTCACGACAGGGGTCACAGTCTGTAACTGCAGTGTATCACACAGCACTGGCCGGTACGCTAGCGGAGATTGCCGCGTGTGGAGCTGTGTCTCAGTGCAGGGCTCAGACAGGATGCCATGCTATTACATGACAGGAGGGGAGAGGGGAGCGGAATTGTGCAGAACATCAATGTCACGGATGCTAAGTTCACAGTGCGAAATGAGACGTGCTGATAATAAAACCCAAGCCCACATCCTGCATGGAGACCAGCTGGATTTGCTTGGATTTGGAGAAGCAGACCAGCGCAGAGACCCACCCTCGAGTCCTGTTTGCATTGCTGCCAGGCTTGCACCAGCGCAGTAAACTAAACCCAGGGATTCTGAGCAACTGGAAGCTTACCCGAGGCAGTGCTGCACTGGCAGCCGTGAACACTAATCTGGTTTATAAAGCCGCTGCTAAAAAGACAACCAGCAGGCATCACATTCATGCGTTCCTCTTGAAGCTTTCCGTGGTTGTGTCCTGCCCGTGGTTGGCAAGCACACCCCATGCCCTCGGAGGATACGCTGCATTTCTAATGAAATGAATACAAGCTGTCCCTGTTGATAATTTCCTGTATCATTTAAGAACACACCTAGCAGTGCTCCCTACAGAACCAATCCACGCTCCACTGCTTTTTACATTTAAGCTAATAAGACAGACGAAAGCAAATACCGTACAAAACACAGCTGATATAATACACCGATGATTAGGTTGTTATTACAGCCTGGAAACTGAACTGTCAGGAAATGACTACACAAGATAGTGAACTATGCAGGGTGTGGGGTACAGTGTGGCTTTGGGACATGAATAGGAAATCAGGCTTAATATAAATATCATATGTTACATATCATATTTACAATGGCATCAAAAGCCTACAATTACCTCCGGTGTTGGTTTTCTAACACACTTTCCCTTGACAAAGGTATGTTATTATTATTTGTTTATTTCGCAGACGCCTTTATCCAAGGCGACTTACAGAGACTAGGGTGTGTGAACTATGCATCAGCTGCAGAGTCACTTACAATTACGTCTCACCCGAAAGACGGAGCACAAGGAGGTTAAGTGACTTGCTCAGGGTCACACAATGAGTCAGTGGCTGAGGTGGGATTTGAACCGGGGACCTCTTGGTTACAAGCCTGTTTCTTTAACCACTGGACCACACACAGCCTCTTTTTGTTAACATAACGAAAAGTCGGGAAGTTGGCTCATTTTATATTTCGAGCAAAAACTATATATATCCCTGTTGTATAAAACATTTTAGCTAATTATTAAAATAGTAAATTATCAGTTTATCAATTACTTGTATTCTTAATTAGATAGATAGATAGATTGATAGATGGATGGATACTGTAGATCGATAGATCGATAGATAGCATTTATAGTACAGTGCTCTAGTTGCAGTCAGACCATGTCACTTTTTTAACTCTGTATAATGTGAATTAAAAGTATATTAAATAATAAAGCAAATAACCCGATATATCAGGAAGACACAATGATGTTGAGTAGCAATGATAAGGTTGCTCACGCTAACAGGAAAGGGCAATGAGTTTTATCACTACTTTAAGAGTGACATTTTTGACAGTGGGTGATAATTGAGAATTCTTTTGAAAAGGTGATGATGATCCATCTCTTATTCCTGTGTCAGTGACGATGATCCATCTCTTATCCGTGTGTCTGGGCAATAAATCACCATTCTGCTGCAGCAGTGTGCCTTGGCATGCTGGGAACATCCATCTTCATGCCAACGGGAAGTCAGTGAGTTAAGAAACACGCCATCTGGAGACTTTGGAAGTGGGGAGTTCGTTCTTTCTTTCTTTCTTTCTTTCTTTCTTTCTTTCTTTCTTTCTTTCTTTGAAAACGAAAGCCATTTATTATTTCTGCAACGTCTACAAAGAGAAGGCACACACACACTCTGCTCTCCTGGCATTCTTACACAGCAGGTGTGTGTGTCTCAAATCTCAACCACATCTCTTTTGTCTCTTTCCATTGTACAGTATTCTGCAGTGCATAGCAAAAATTGCGGCTCATTTAAAATATAAAATAACAATGTAACGTGCATTCTGTCGCGCGTGGCTTCTCTTCTGAATACCCTGTCTTGTGACCACGCCTCTATACCTGTACAGACTTCCTCATTGTTTTAGGAGGCTGTGTGGTCCAGTGGTTAAAAAAAGGGCTTGTAACTAGGAGGTCCTCGGTTCAAATCCCACCTCAGCCACTGACTCATTGTGTGACCCTGAGCAAGTCACTGAACCTCCTTGTGCTCCGTCTTACGGGTGAGACGTAGTTGTAAATGACTCTGCAGCTGATGCATAGTTCACACACCCTAGTCTCTGTAAGTTGCCTTGGATAAAGGCGTCTGCTAAATAAACTAATAATAATAATAATTTTACTATGCTACTGGGACCTGAAGACACAGCTGGAAATGTAGAGATATATTTAGGACAGAGAGTACAGTAAGAGATTTCTCTTTATAGAGAGAGTGGCGGGGATGGAATGGGTTGACATTTGATTGTTTTTTTTCCATTTCTGAATTTAAAAGAAAAGATTGTCTTTCAGTTTGAAAACCTGCAATTAGTTGTATTGGGCTACTGTCGGTTTTCAGTCTGAATCAGCTCGGAGATCAAAGTATACTGCATTGAAATGTTTTAAAAAGGAACAGCATAGCTGTCAGAGACTGGAAGACGCTTTCAATGGAGGATATTATTTATTAACAAAACGCTGTGCCAACTTTCCTGTGAGCTATCAGCTGCAGCCCAAACAAATGAGTCCTGCACAGCGATGCTCTGACTCCACTGTGCTGCTGTAATCAATTTTATTTCCCAGTGTAACTTTTATTAATTATTGTTGTTTGAACTGGCATAAAAAAAAAGTCTTTTCACGTTTTCTGTGTACTGAGTGTACGGAGCTAAATTGTGATTAATTTTTACCACCTGGCATCTATTTACCAAATGTGAATTTAATGAATGTGAATTATTCCAAATACTGTTGTGTGGCTAATTACATTTCAGGTGCGTTTTAAACAGAGACTAATGTCGGGAGGTGTTGAACAGAGTCAGGCAGGCAGGTATTACAGAGAAACATGTTATATGTTTCAGAGGGAATTTCTTCAAGATCTGAGTAGTGAATCTTTGTTGGTTCGCTTATAAACAGCCTAAGTCAGTCCAGTTATCTTTCTTCCAAGATAATATCTACTGCATATAAAATACTTGCTATGCAAATATACTGTATAACTTTGCAAATCAAAAAGTCTGTAATGCAGTGAATGGAGAGGGACAGGGAGAGAGGCAGGAGGAATGGAAAACAGACTTGAATACAGAGAGAGAGAGAGAGAGAGAGAGAGAGAGAGAGAGAGAGAGAGAGAGAGAGAGAGAGAATAAAAGAGTGAAGGAGAGACGTGAAAAGGAGAAAGGAAAGAGGAAGAGAGAAGGGTGCAAGAGAGAAAACAGGAGAGAAACTGTGTCAGGGAGTCAGAGAGAGAGAGAGAGAGAGAGAGAGAGAAGGAAAGGGAGATAAGCAGAGTCTTATAGGGGAAAGGGGAAGGACAGAAAAGTAATTGAATAAGTCAGTGTAAAGACCCGCTAACACCATTTCTGAGCTGGTAAGCTGACCCTGGCCTCAAATCAGTTGCTTGGGGTGGCTGGATCAAGCTCTTCTACAGCTCTCCCTGCATGCGTGAGTGACAGGTTATAAGCCACTCTATAAAATCAGAGGCACAGTTTATTGCAGCCCTTCTCTCTGACGAAGAGTCAAAGAGGTAAGGAACGAATGAAAGTGTGACGGGAGCTGAAGCACTGGAGGAGAGGGGATGTCAAAGTGCTTTAATGTTCAGCTCGTGGGATTGGAGAGACACCATCAGCCAACGCGTTTCCAACCATGCGTGAAGCTGCAGGAACACTCGAGCCATTTCACTGACACAGTGCAACACAAGGCAACGCTTACCAGCGACATGGGTCTCCACAAACAGCAGGGCTCAAACTGCACACCTGAGGCTGCATGCCGCTTCAGTGGTACAGTGAAACAACCAGGACTTTTAACACAGAGCACCTGAGATGGACCCCTGACACCACACCTTTCTCAAAACGTTACCAGCCTACCGCACTACTCTAGAACAAATTTCATGAGACCAGAGAGACCTGGACAACCTGGTTGGGTAAACTGACCCAACCTTACTTCTCAGCACACTCCACCTTACTGTCACAGCCTTTTGCACTGGAATGGAATGCTGCCCTAACCCTAACCCTAACCCTTCTGTATCAGAACTCTGTATCAGAGCTCTGTGTCAGAACTCTGTATCAGAACGCTAATCCCTTTTAAAAACGTAATCCTCTCCACTACTTCTTCTCAAATCTGCATCAATACCAGATGAAAGATACTGAAGTAAAAAGCCTTGGGACTGATGTGAAGGTGGTAAATACAGACACTGCATGCATACGTTATATTGGAAACTCTTGCTGGTCCATCTGTGTTGAACTGATGTCCAGACATGCATTTCCCTGACACACCAATTACACAGAACCCATGAAAATCGTTGAAATGCATGTTCCGGGTCATGTGTGGCTGTCGTTCAGGAACACAACACAGTGGTGCATTGGTACCCTCTAGTGGCGCAATCCGCGCATTACACACAGCAAAAGGCTTGGGTGAGCGATTCCAATTCTGTATAGCAACCCTTTTATATTCAGGGATGCCAGAAAATAGTTTGAGGGTGATGATGGCTAGGAAATGGAGGGTATGGTGGTGGGGACCGCAGACTGTCAGCACCTGCTCCTTAAATATGTTAGCCAGCCATGCATTTCATGTTGTGAATCTCTACTCTGGGATAACAGGGGATTTAGTAAGCAGGGGATCTGAGGGTAGTTCTGCGCTATACACGCGCTAACCCTCCCTTTAAGTTGCAAAGACCCACAGACTTCCTAAGAAGATCAAATATTGTACAAGTATGGCGTTAGATCTGGCGTTAGCAGAGTGATGATGTCGTCTGGGTACAGTGTGATTAAAGCACAGTAAGGCGAAGCGAAGCGCAGTGGAAGAATCGTGCAATCATACAGCACAGCACAGCATGGAGACTTCCAGATCAGTATGGTACAAGGAAGTGTGCTAAATGCAAAACGCAATGCTAATGTATTGTGTAAGAAATGACGGGTCTGTAGCTTTAGCTAAATAAAGATTTCTGGTGACATACCAGTACATGCATGACTTAATCAAAGGTTTTCTGATCAGTGGCAAAAGTTGTTTGGTTTGTGTTTGGTTACGCTGCTGTGCTTTGGAAAGGACTTCGTAAAGTCCCCTCTTTTTTCGGGGGCGGGGTGGTGGGGGGGGGCGTAATATATATACACAAACGGTGCTAAAATACTAGACCGAAGGTCGAGTAGTTTATACACTGCCACAGAAACCCGAGATGGAATTGTTTTCCTGTAACTCACTGAAGAGGCCCACCTATTATTTTTTATAATACACGGATACCCTTGTGATGCTAATATTAAAGAAGACGAGGTTCAGCAGTACAGTTGTTTTTTAAAACGTTTCAGTGTTGTACAGACGCTCTGTGTCGTTATCCGTTTCTCCAGTTTCTTTGAGATACAAATGTATCAGCTTTACATATTTTAAATTTTTAACATATTCTCATGTTGTTGATCATTAATGAACATTTCTGTACTTTGGGTGTTGCCGAGTGATTGAAAGCGAGACCTGTTGTGTTTGAATTGAATGTGATGGTCTGGAGGAGTCGAAATGGGTCAAAGTTCATGTATATTTTCCTCTAGAGGAATTGTCACCTGTTTGACGTCACTACTGTGGTATTATGCCTTTTTTTAGAATTGCTCAGGATGTAAATATAGCCTTCATCCATGTGCATATCACCAGTGTTTGCATACAGCTAATATATTGTAGACAACACCGTCAATAAACCACGTGAGAGAAAGTGAATTATTAAATAAGGGTTTGTTTTTATTTACAGTAGATATATATATATATATATATATATATATATGCCTCAAGACACACCATCCCTACAGTGAAGTATGGTGGTGGCAGCATCATGCTGTGGGGATGCTTCTCATCAGCAGGGACTGGGCATCTTGTTAAAATTGAAGGAAGAATGGATGGAGCAAAATACAGGGAAATACTGCAAGAGAACCTGCTTCAGTCCGCTAAAAAACTGAAGCTTGGGAGGAAATTCACCTTTCAGCAGGACAATGATCCCAAGCACAAGGCCAAAGCAACATTGGAGTGGCTCAAGAACAAAAAGGTGAATGTCCTACAGTGGCCCAGTCAAAGTCCTGATCTCAATCCCATTGAGAACCTGTGGCACTATTTGAAAATTGCGGTCCACAAGCGTCGTCCAACCAACCTGAACAACCTGGAGCAAATCTGCCAAGAAGAAGCAGCTGGTACATACTTACCCCAACACTGTGCTGTAAAGCTAGCTGTTATTGCAGCAAAAGGTGGCTCTACCACATATTAATGTGTGGGGGTTGAATACTTATGCAAGCAAGATATTTCAGTTTATTTTTCTTAAAAATATTTCCCAACATAAAACCAATGTCACCTTACAATAATTGATTTTGAGTTTCAATGTTTTAAAATAAAATATCAAACAGAACGAAATTTCAATGACCATTTGTAATTCAGTAATATGAGAGAATTGGTCAGGGGTCTGAATACTTTTGCAAGGCACAATTACTTATTACAATAAACGTGAAACTACTGTATATACAAAAAAGGTGTTACAGCTAATATATTGTAGACAACACAGTCAATAAACCACGTGAGAGAAAGTGAATTATTAAATAAGGGTTTGTTTTTATTTACAGTAGATATAGCCTGTCGGTTAATGGCTGCTGTAGGTACAAAGTTCATGTAAATATGCCCTCAAGCTGGTATCACCAAGATATGGGAATCAAACATTTACCTGATGAACGGTGTCGGTTACGTTGTCAAGTGCGGTTTGCTATTTCAATTGGAATGCGATCTGTGAGAGATGCTAATAGTCGCTGTCAGGGTCTAATGCGCACGAAAGCAAAGCTACACGCGCAATACCTGACATTGTGTAACATTGCCAGCTCTTTACACTGTAGCAACGCAGGGTTCCCTAGACAGAGACACCCCGTGAAACTGTTTCTTGACTCGGTTAAAGAATCATTTATATACCTGAACAACATAGACACAGAACGACATCTGAAATCCAGTGTTTCTGTAGAGAATCCAGCATTGTTCTTTCATTAATAGGTATCATTGATACGAATATAATATGAACAATGTCGTCTACGAAAACACACGTGAAAGTGAATGGAAATGTAAATTAAACTCTTTGTGTACATCAAAACAAAAAAAACTTTGCTTTTTTCATTTTGGAACACTGCGGTTATACCTCCTGAAACCAATTAAGAAGTATTAAATATGAATACGCTTGTTTATTCAAATGTTTCAAATGTGGCTCCCGATAAGAATAACAGTACGTTGCGTAATGTATTTGTTAGGAGATCTCCACAAGGCAAACCCCGAGTGACGTGTTCCCCCTCTGCCAGGCAGAGCGGCTGGGTGCAAACTCTTTGACAGACGGGGGCGGGTCATGCAGTCACCCGACAGGTAACCAAGGCTTTGGCTGTGAGACAGGTGCGCGTTCTGCCTGCACCTGACCCCTCCTCTCCGAAGGTAACACCACCGCGGCGGAACAAACCCTGCACAAGTGGAACACGGTTATACAAAATAAGGTAAGACTACCACTTTTCAAAAGTTTAGTTAACACTGCCAGAAAAAAAAATCTACCTTATCGCCAAGATTTATCTATTGATCAAGAAATAGTGTCAACTGATACCGACCACAGATTCCTGAAATACGCTCTTTTGTAAAAGTTACTTTTGTAACAGCTATCGGGTCGCGGAAGGAGAGCAACCTATTTTGAATAACGTGAATACGATAGAGGGGACAGGGGGGTTTAGGAAGGCGATCAGTAATTCCAAATCAGTTAAAAAATAAATTGTTCGAACGTCTGTACATGGTTATTTTTTTTTTATTTATTTATTTATTTATTTATTTATTTATTTGGTTTTAGTGCGGATCCGTTAATCTTATGCAGTACACTTATGAAACGTATATATATATATATATATATATATATATATATATATATATATATATATATATATATATATATATATATATATATATATATATATATATGTCTTTTAATAATTAAAAACACTATTTGATGTGTTATAAATTCTTCACTAGTGTATATTCAACCATAATAATACACACACACACAAAAGAATTTTTTTTTTTAAAGGAATTCAGAGGAAGAATAGTTTAATGATAGGCGGGGTTGTTTGTAGATCACTTTGAAAACATGGAACAGGGTATGCTGTGGTAATCAACCTACAGAATCACTGAAGAAAAAAGAGGCTGTCACTCAGTTTGGAAACTCTGTCAGGCTGTGCAAACATCCTGACTTCTGTACCCACACACCCTGACAGTAGCTAACCATTTCTTCATTTGATAAAGCTGGGTTTCCCTTGCAATCCAGTATAAAACTAGTGTATATGATCATTATAAACGTTTTTGTTTTTTTTTTGCTTTGGAGAAAAAATTGCTTTGCATTTAATTTCACTGGACATCAACATCTAAGTATCGGCCAATGTCTTTGCAGAAGAGGCAGCCCCATCTTGTCCTAACCTTATCACAATCTTACCCCAAACCACCAGCTTAACCTTGACCTTGAAGTCACTATCAGATTGCAGATGTGCTATCCAGTCAATGTGGATGTTCCTGAAGCGTTTAGTACCAGACAAATGGAAACCATTCAAAAGAAACAAGCATTGAGCCAGGAGAACCCTAGCAAATTCTGATCGCCCATGGAGCTGTCAAATGGAGTTTATGACTGTAATAAAGTTTGCATAGCTGATACTGTATGTATGTTGCAACCCCTCAAGCAATATTGCCACAGTTCAAAGGTGCACTTTGCAATCTGTTTTATCCATATCTAAAAGAAGTCAAGTTGATAACAGCACCCAGCATTGAAAGATAATTGAGATGACATAACAGTAAAGCGATGCAGGTATCGCAGTCCTCTCCAGAGTGGCTGTGTCACCTTGCTCTGCACTAACAGCACATTGCACAAGCTGCAATTCGCCCTTGCAAATGACACATTTAAACCCGTTCTGTGTGAGAAGCTGTGTAACCGGTTTGGTTAGTTTCTGGAGTTTCCAGGACTCATGGGAGCTCTGCAGGCAGTGTGGCTTTTGTATTTAGCAGCTTACGTTTAATAGATTCTTTCCATGCAAATCAAACACAGAAAAGTTTGGAGCGTAGGATAACCCTGTCAAAGCAGCCAGTAACAGTCTGAGGCAGTTTCATGGGTTAAACTGTGGTTTATTCATACACATAATCTTTGACAGAAATGTCTTCAAATAACTCCTGAGGTAAAGTTTCAGTCAAAAGCAAGTCATTAGCCCGGCGGTTGTTTTTATTGATTTATTTATTGATTTATATTTTTGTTTTTCATGTAGTGAGAGAGCCCCCTCTCCCTTTCTCCTCATCTCCATCACTGACACTGCCCCCTCTCCCTTTCTCCTCATCTCCATCACTGACACTGCCCCCTCTCCCTTTCTCCTCATCTCCATCACTGACACTGCCCCTCTCCCTTTCTCCTCATCTCCATCACTGACACTGCCCCTCTCCCTTTCTCCTCATCTCTCTATCACTGACACTGCCCCCTCTCCCTTTCTCCTCATCTCCATCACTGACACTGCCCCCTCTCCCTTTCTCCTCATCTCCATCACTGACACTGCCCTCTTCTCCTCATCTCTCATCACTGACACTGCCCCCTCTCCCTTTCTCCTCATCTCCATCACTGACACTGCCCCTCTCCCTTTCTCCTCATCTCCATCACTGACACTGCCCCTCTCCCTTTCTCCTCATCTCTATCACTGACACTGCCCCTCTCCCTTTCTCCTCATCTCTATCACTGACACTGCCCCTCTCCCTTTCTCCTCATCTCTCATCACTGACACTGCCCCTCTCCCTTTCTCCTCATCTCCATCACTGACACTGCCCCTCTCCCTTTCTCCTCATCTCCATCACTGACACTGCCCCTCTCCCTTTCTCCTCATCTCTCTATCACTGACACTGCCCCTCTCCCTTTCTCCTCATCTCTCTATCACTGACACTGCCCCTCTCCCTTTCTCCTCATCTCCATCACTGACACTGCCCCTCTCCCTTTCTCCTCATCTCCATCACTGACACTGCCCCTCTCCCTTTCTCCTCATCTCCATCACTGACACTGCCCCTCTCCCTTTCTCCTCATCTCCATCACTGACACTGCCTCTCCCTTTCTCCTCATCTCTATCACTGACACTGCCCCTCTCCCTTTCTCCTCATCTCCATCACTGACACTGCCCCTCTCCCTTTCTCCTCATCTCTATCACTGACACTGCCCCTCTCCCTTTCTCTTCATCTCTATCACTAACACTGCCCCTCTCCCTTTCTCCTCATCTCCATCACTGACACTGCCCCTCTCCCTTTCTCCTCATCTCTTTCTATCAGCCCATTTCTTTTCCCCTTCATTTTCTCCTTCTTTCCTTCCACCTCTCCCTCAAACTCTTCCCTGCCTCTCCCTCCAGACACTACCTGTCCTCTCTAATCAGATCAGTGTTTCCCTCCGTTGGCTTCTTGTTATCTGATAGTGTTGAATCCCAGAGACTGCAGCCTCAGAGACACAACCCCAGCATTGCACAGGGAAGCAGCTGCACAGGATTCTGCTCTGTGCATTACACATACCTTTGGGGGACAAAACAACAAGAGACACCGTTTACAAAAAACACAGCATCCTCTGTGGAACAGCGTAGGGCAAAACCACTGTGCCACCTAGCAACCATACACACCCTCCAAAAAGGAGCATGTCCATTATTTGAAGACTAAATCATAAAAGTGAAGGTAAAGAAACTCCTTAGTCTGGTAGACCAAGAATCAGTATGTATCACATTTGTTTTGTCATAAAACAGTTTTACAGAGGTGTATTTACATACAACACTTTTATTACAGTCATAGTTGTGCTTTGCAAACACTGCTGGTAGAAATTGATTTGGCTGAGAAATTGAGCTGTTATGTAGACACCATCTGTGGTCTGCTTTACAAACATGTCTGTTTCTAAACGAATCCTGTGAATAGTTGCATGCTCTCACTTTTGTTATTTTGTGTATCCCTGGTCTCCTTGCTGGAGTTCCTGAAAGATATCAAGTGTGTGGTAAGAGAACGACGCTATAAAGACAGGCTGTGTCCTCATCAGTGCTTCTTTCCCCCTTCCTCCGACAGGACCGTGGTAGAGGGAATGGCTAACTTCAAGGGGCACGCCCTGCCCGGCAGCTTCTTCCTGTTCTTTGGGCTCTGGTGGTCCGTCAAGTACCCCCTGCTCTACTTCTGGAGGAAGAACCGGTCAGGGGGGCATGTCCAGCTGAACCCCGACTCCCAGAGGCTGGACCTCATTGAGGGGGTGGTCAAGGTGGTCTTCTCCATCGTGGGTGAGTCAAAGACAGAAGAGTCGTACCAATGGAACAGCTTTAATAAAATCTCCACTGCTGCTGAAGCAACCTTGGACTTATGTAACGTACAGTAAATATGTATTAAGATATGATTTGCGAGGGGAAGAATCCAGCTGTTAGAGATGTCGCCTTTGGGTTTTCACATTTTCCTAACCTGCGAAGTTCAAAGCAGATTGCGAAAGAAACTTTGTAAAAACGTCTCTGTCTTCAGCGATTTGAAAGCAGACTCTGTTCTTTAACCCCTGGCTTGCCGCAGGGATCCTGGCCGAGCAGTTTGTGCCGGACGGACCGCACCTGCACCTGACCCAGGGCGAGGGTCACTCCTGGGTCAAGCTGATGAACTGGCAGCACAGCACCATGTACCTCTTCTACGGCATCTCAGGGGTGGTGGACATACTCACCACCTCCCCACTGGGAGTCCCGCTGGGGCTGGACAGACTCATGCTGTCCGTGGCTGTGTTCATAGAGGGTGAGCAGACTGCAGAGGGAACAACACTACCAATGGAACTGGCCATACCAGTGACGTTAAAGATGCAAAGAATCTTAATAAAAATCTCTACTGCTGCAGCCTTAGACCTATGTAATGTACAGTACATGTATATTAATGTAAGATCTATGATGATGTTTACTCTATGACTGTACATAAAAGGCACCCGTGTCCTTCTCTTCCTCTCTCTCTCGACAGGTTTCCTGTTTTATTTCCATGTGCACAACCGAGCCCCGCTGGACGTGCACATCCACTCCCTGCTGCTGATCGCTGTGTTCGGGGGCGCCTTCAGCATCCTGCTGGAAGTGTTCCAGAGAAACCACATCGTCCTGGAGCTCTTCAGGAGCAGCCTGGCCCTCCTGCAAGGAACGTGGTTCTGGCAGGTATGAAGAGCTGTCTCTGTGCTTCTGCTGCTGCTTGAGCATACCTTACACAACCACAAAACACTCCCTGGAGGGGGAGACCACGTCATCGTTCAGGGTTCTGGCAGGTGTGAAGAGCTGTCTCTGTGCCTCTGCTGCTGCTGCTTGAGCATACCTTACACAACCACAAAACACTCCCTGGAGGGGGAGACAACGTCATCGTTCAGGGATAGAATGAGAATGAGAACCAGACCAGGCATGGAGAAAGACTTCTAGTTGAAATGCTTGTCATTGCGTTTCTATCAGTATTTACAAATGGAGTAATATACAGTACCTGTCTGGAACGGTGTGATGCTATGCAAGTTTAAAATGCAAGAATGTTCTGCAAGATTAAGACGTCAGATTTATGGAGGTGTGTCTTCAGGTGACTTTGCTTCTTTTTGTTTGTGAAAGGCAATTCAAGGGGGTTTCACTGACCCTGATGAACCGGGACTAATTTGCCTACGTTAACATTAGCTAGTCCAAGATTAGGGTGAACCTGTTTAGCCGAGTCCATTTTGAGACAGTGAGAGCTCCGCTTGCTGACGGCTGCTGCTGTGTTGTTTCCCTCAGATCGGGTTTGTGCTGTTTCCTCCCGGGGGAGGCACAGCGTGGGATGAGAGCGACCATGACAACATCATGTTCATCACCATGTGCTTCTGCTGGCACTACGCCACTGCCCTGCTCATCATGGCACTCAACTACGCCCTCGTGTGGTGGTGAGTGGAAACGCAGCTTGCACCCAGCAGGGAAAATAACCATACCACAGCAATTTAATTTATATAGCGATCCTCCTTGCAAAAAAGATAACAGAGCTCTAAACTGCTCGCCAATAAAAGTTTAAAAATATTTGTTTTAAGTTTAGATTTAAAGACTGATTTGATTGTTGCCCTCTTCTCAAAGCTTTGAGACTGATTTAACGTTTGTTTGATATCCAGTCTAGTGTTTCCATTAGTCTCTACTGAGTCTGAACTACTGCTGTTTTCCTTTGCCTCTAGCTGTGTGCGTCGCTGCGCTGACAGGACCAGAGCCGACCTGGAGATCGGACTCCTCATGAAATCGTCCAAAAACACATCCCAGAAGGCTCTGCTGCAGGAATCGGACGAGGAGTAGATGCAGGCTGACCTCTCAGCAGTCACCAGCTATAGAGACATCCATGGATACCATTTAAAGTGACATATTCACAGAGGTGAATAGGAGAGTGGGGAGAGAGCGCGCAGGCTGCTTGAACACTCCACTGTTGTGTCCAGTACACCAGATATTAACCTGGTGACCCGGCTAGGACAGATTACTAAACATTTTTAAAAAGGCGTGCTTCTTGAATCACTATTTTATACGTCTTTATTGTACAGTTTTGTTTTTTTGTATCTTTTGATATAATAATTGATGCTTCAGGACACTCCGACAAGATGAAGTAATTAGTAATTTACTGTATATTAGCTTTGTGTTATGATTAACGAGTGTTTGAATGCTGGGATAAAGCGAGTTCTAGACTTGTCCCAGCTATGCGCGTGTTCCTAACCAGCATACAGACATTTAATCAACCGTTAAGTTTGATGGTGACTTAACAGTTAACACACAGATGAAGCACAGTATTTATTGATCAGGAAACTGGTTCTCAGCCCAGTTCCTAGTGGAGAGAGGCGTCCACATTGCACCATAAAACACATCACGCCATGGGCAAGAGCCCAATTTTACACTCTCTATAAACATTCAATAAAATGTAATCTATTAATACAGAAAGCAGTGCCTTTGTATTGTGTGTATCTGAACCCAAAGCCATTCTTTCAAGCAAGAGCCACTGCACAAACCCAACCCTACAGTAGGTATGAGCTGAATGATGCACATGAGCACCGCCCAGAAGCAAAGAGGCAAGGATCACTTTTAAAATGTCTTTTTTTATATTCTTTGCAGGTATTGTGTATGTTACTTGCATACACTGATATATTCAACTGATCTAAATAGACTGCCGGTCCTGTCTTTAAACTAGGACCATCCTTGGCACTTTACATGCAAGTACGCAAAGAGATGTTTTTTATTAAATTACATCATCTTTTAGCACAGAACTTGGAGGGTAGTGGTCTCTGCAACCTCAGCCCTGGGGTTGAATCCTCAGTCACTACAGCGTGTTAATGCCTCGGGTGGACCTTGCTCCTCAAAGCTGAACCCCTCAGCTCAGTCAGTAAGCGTTATTTCCCCCTCTCCCCTGACACCCCGCCTTGTGATCTCTCTTCTAACCAGTCCGTCTGGTTTTTCACCCTAAATAAACACCTTTCCTGTAACAGACGATAGTGCAGGCTCACGATACAGCCCTGTACCTACCTGGGGAACTGTGCCAAAGTCTACAACACAGCCCAGCAACCCCAGAGCAAGAATTAGCTTGTGGTCTCCAGGTAACAAACTGTTGTCCTCAATTACCAGATCTTCAAAACTCAGATAAAAGATCTGCTGCAAATCGCACCTACAGTTTTACAAAAGAACGTGCTTGAGGAATGTGCTTGATGAGTTGAGCTCTGAATGAAGCAGGGCAGAAACCTTTTCACAAGGGAACAGAATACCTTGGAGTTCCGGGCCAACACCCACACACACACACAAAGGCGTTGTATTTCAACATCACCCCGCGCAACAGCCTCATAAAACAGTCCAAGCAACAGGAAAACAATGCGGTTCAGTTCATTTTTAATCACTGTTAAACATAATTCTGCTTCTTCTTCTCCTCTTTGCATTTTAAACAGCACTTTAGCCTTTTAACACCCCCCCCACAGGGAATTAAACACAATCACAAGCAAGTCTTTCAAACGAGGAATGAAAGCAGACCTCCAGCACGGCAAGCATGACAGCAGAGACTGGGTAAATAAATGTGTGTGCTCTGTCTTAATAACTGGGAAAAACACAAAAAACAGACACACTGGCTAAAGTGCCTGTGTGCATTGCTTGAGATACATTATTCTGTGAAAAGAAGTGTGGGGAGATACAGAGACATAATGTAGATTAACAGAAAGCCCCAGAGCCGCACTGTACTCTGTGAATGGTATTTAGGACGCGGTTCAACATGCTGCTGTGCACTGATGAGAACAACGCGACAGAACTGTCAGAAGTGCCCTGGTATCGCAAGGCAGGGTCTTCACAATATAGATTCAGCTGGAAGTTTCATGTATGACTCATGTCAGACCCGCTATTCTGTCACTGGGGTGCAGGGCTACAGCCCGCATTAAGCACCAGTGATTGCCTTGCCAGCTCCAGATAGACTCCTTGCCTGGTTTAGCATGCCCTCGCTGGCAGGCTTGCCTCTTGTCTTGGCGGGGAGAGGGTGGGTTTGTGGTTCTACTGAGGGTCCGGAGTCCGTTTCGGGGAGGGCGCTGTCGTCACGACAACCGTGGAGACCGGTTTGGGGGAGCCCGAGGTCGTTCTCTGCTGCAGATGCTGAGTTTGGACGGTCTGGATTCGAACCTGAACGACGACAGCGAAATAAAAAAAAGAAAATATGAAACTGCTGTCAAGCTGCATGCAGATGACCTCCTCCGCAGTAAATGTATTGCATGGGCAACTGGCCCACAGTGGAAAAGCAGCCAACTAGGATTCAAGTTTAGAAATACTAAAAGAAACTGAAGAAACTCAATGACTAGAAGTCGATTGCAGACGTCGAAAAAAGACTAAACGTTTCTCACTGAATTTATTTAGTTTCTTTTAGTATTTCAAGTCTTTTGAGGTTTGATTCAGTGATGAAGCTCAGGGAGCGAGTGAGGAGTTCAGAGCTGATCGCACACAAGGACTAAAAGGCGAGACCGCTGGTCAGTTCGGGCTCCCCTGTAATTCAATCAATAATCAATGAATAATCAAAGGCTCCCTGACCTGCGTGGCCTGGCCCTGCTGCTGCAGCTGCTGGAGTTGCTGAGCTGTGACGAAGCTGACCGGTTTGTTCCCGGTGATCAGCTTGGTTCCTGCTGGCATTGTGGTCAGAATGATATTCCTGCCCAGACTGCTGATACTGCGGACAAAAGAGAACACAGCCACTCATTCAGCTTGTCCGTGTGTCTGCGTCTGTGTCTGTGTCTGTGTGTGTGTGTGTGTGTGTCTGTGTGTCTGTGTGTGTGTGTCTGTGTCTTCTAAATAGTCCAAAACGAGATTTTGTTTAAAAAATAATAATAAAAAAAAAAAACAACAATCAACACGTAATGAGCTATAAACGAATCTTTGGGGAAAAAATACTAAAAATCTGAGCTATTTCACTCTCTTGTAATGAAAACTCATAGCTAACACACAAAACCATCTACAAATGAATGCTTTCTTGTGTATAGATGTCAACCTGTGCATAGAACATGGCAATTCTAGAACAGCAGCAGTTCCCGATCCAGTCTTCGTTTTTGTGATTTATAAGAAGTTTGAAAAGTCGTGTGTAGTGCAGGAGGTGACATCTCTTATAAAACAAGAGACACTCTCTGCACGCACACCGCGGATTACCTGCACCATTCGAATGACTGTATCTGTGGCACTCACTTGGTCCCGATGTTGCCCTTGAGTAAGGGTGCTGTCACCATGCTCTTCCCTTTCAGAGGCTGGCTGAGCACAGAGAGAGGCACAGTGATGCGAGCAGGCAGCTTCCCCTGAGCAAACACAGAAACACACACTGTACAGTCACATCCGCAGCGGCACCCACAGAGGCGCAGCGATTCACTGAGTGCCGATGAACTGCGAGGCTTTCTTTACATGATCTACCGTATCGGGACCCCAGACCACAAGCACAGCATAGCTCATCGTATTGCAACATTCGTGTGTCATTACATTCCTAAACATTGTATTGCACTGCATTGTAAAACACATTGCGCCTTCTACAGTATAGTACAGCTCTGATTCCTGCTGGATTCATACAGCAGACTGTATATAAGACTATATGGTAGGAATCAGAGTGTCCCACATACCTGTTAGCATTGCTCATCACTCAGTTTCATTCAGGTGTGTATTATCTTTAAGCACAGAGGGACAAATTCAGATTGATGCGTGGTGCAGCTACAAGAGCGTGGCTCACCTGCTGTGCGGTGGAGACCATCGGGCGCCACCGGCACCTGCCTCATCGTGGCCGTTCCCGCCCCCAGCGAGAAGGGCGTGCCAGTGCCCCCCTTGTGGCCGCCCATGCTGCCGGTCGCTATGGTTACCGTAGCCGCCCCAGAAACGGGGGCTCCAGACGACGCTGGCACCTGCTTGCTGCCAGCTGTCGCCACGGTGATGGTCTGGCCCGGTTTCTGGGGGATGACCCCCAGGCCTGGCATGATGCGGATGGTGGTGGCCGGCTTGGTGTCGGTAGAGGTGGCGGCCGCGATGGTCTTGCCTTTCTGGTCGGCCATGGTGACGGCCAGCGCTGGCATCAGGCGGATTGAGGCGGCGTCCGATTTGACCAGGCTGGTGGCACCCCCGCCGGTGGAGCTGCAGGCTGCCTTGATGGCGGAGACCGTTTCGGCCGCGGAGGATGACGTCACGTGCAGAGTGGCGGACAGAGGCCTGCCCCCCGAGGAAGCTGCGGCCGCTGCGGCGCTGAGCATGTCCGGCGTCAGCTTGACCGTTGTGACGGGGGACTTGGTGAGCGTGGCCATCATGTCTGGAGTGATGCGGAGCACCGTCTGCCCCTTGGAGTCCGTGGTGATGGAGGAAGGGGGCAGCCGCAGCACGTCCTTGCCCTGGATACGCAGGTTCGTGGCGGTCAGAGGGATGCCAGCTCCTGCCTGGGACTTCATGCCCAGCTGACCTGTGATGGCAACCTGGGGGGGGAAGGAGGGAGGAGGAAGGGAGGAGGGAGAGAGGGTGGAACAGCTTTTTACTATTGAGTTCAATTCAATTATGACCAATTTACTAACTTACTTAACTAATTAACAAAACTAAAAAAATACTATTTTTTCACGTTGACATTTCCAATCCCCTAATCCCTTTCCCACTTGCCCCATCCTCCTCTTCTCTCCTATCTCTTCGCTCTCTCCCCATCCTCCTTTTCTCCCCTCTCCGGTACCTGTTTGATGATATTCTGCCCCGCGATGCTCTGCAGGACGGTGCTAGGTGTGGAGGTGTGTGCCGGGCTGCCCGGGGAGCTCAGAGAGGATTTGGTGACGGTCACAGCCGATGCCAGGCCGGTCACCGTGATGCTGGTCTGTGTCCGAGAGGCCTGAACCTGCACCGGGCTCCCGGCGGACTGAGTGCGCAAGGGCAGAGTCACCACCGTCTGAGGAGAGCAGAACAACGAGCTGTCAGGCCAGCCCTACCCACAACGAAGCACATTACTGAAAAGACCGGAGATAATCTGTGGAGCTACTCCCATTAGCACAGACGTACAAACAGGCGGCACATTCATGCTATGAGGAGAATCAGTCCATTCAAAGCAGATTTATCATCAGGGGCATGATTGTCCACTTGATCATTTCATAACTAAACAAGGGGAGTTCTGAAACCCAGGAATGGATACAAGCATACAGCAGGGGGGAAACTAAACTAAGAGGCATCGCTGTCTGAGGAGGGCAGCCCCATCCAACCACACATTCCTTAACTATAAAAGTTTGAACATGTACACGGTTCAACTTACCATTTCAAAAACTGAACTAAAGAGAGGTATTGGTTGCTTAATTCATTCAGTGCTTAATTCATCTAGTCTGAGCAGTTCATCTGAGTACGTGCCATATTGATCAGTGCAAGGCGGGTGTTTAACTAGAGTCTGAATGTTAGTTTTACCTCTTCATTGCACGACTTGGTTAACGGTTTAGAAATACTAAAACAGACCAAAGGAATTCAACAACATTCTTTTAGTATTTCTAAATGCGAGTGTTCATTAGGTATGGATGACAGCATGCACGACTACAAAGACACCATTTCTATTTGTAGATGTATAGTGCACACGCACCTCTATCTATCTATATATCTGTTACCTGTGTGATGCCCTTGCTGTGTGCCACTGTGACTGGCACTCTGATCTGCTGATGCCCTTGGTGAATCAGCGAGGCCTGTTGGCTGCCGGGTGAGGTGGTGAGACCAGCCTGCGCAGTGACCACCCTCACCTGCGGCAGAGTGCTGGTGACTGAGTGTGCCACCACCCGCGCTGCAGGCTGCATCCCGGCCTGGTGGGGGGACTGCTGATGAGGGGGCAGAGGGGAGGGCTGACTGGTGCAGAGGACAGAGCTGAGCTGGGGCATCGAGGAAGGAGAGACCAGCAGCACACTGGAAACCACAGAAACAACATGAGGATCCGGAGATCAAAGTCTGATTTGTACCACCTCTGCACATGCAAGGAATCCATCTTACTGAATCCCAAAACAAAGGTGCAGAGTTTACATCACGGGGTTCAGAGGATTCGGTGCTTCTGAACCTGTGTGCACATGAACTGCCTTTAAAAAATAAACCTGATTCCAGCTCCAAACTGGTTTACATGCAGAATTGAAAGTGGATTTTTAACTATAAAAACTCTCAATGGTAGAAAATGTAGTAATACCAAAAGAAAAGGCATAGCACTCTTCTACGAACATTTCTGAGTGTCATTCAATTGAAGTTTCAAAAAATCTCTCGAGTGTTTAACAGACCACACATTACTATATAACCAAGAGCAAGCCGTTTTTCCTTAGTCTGTTTTTCCCTCCATTCAAACAATAAGAGTTCATTACTGATTGGCGGAAACGCTTTGAAATGATAACACTGTTAAATAATAAATAAATAAAATTTAAAATAATACAATTTCATTAAGTTAGCCTTGCTTAAACCTGGTCTGAGTCGGCAGTGGTACAAGCAGATAATAATTACACGGAAGTCAATGGCACAGACTCCCAGTCTGTCTGCTTGTCACTCTGTTTCCTGTGATCCTGTCCCCTGCGGTACAGCCACTGAGCTGGGCTTACCTCTGGCTGGTCTTGGCTGGCTCAACGCTGGCTGCAGTCTTGCTGGGGTGGGGGCACAGGGGGGTGTGGGTGATTTGGGGGTGGCAGGCTGGGACGAGACGCTGCTCTGTAGAGACCCGGGTTCAGCCTGCTCAACGGCACCACCTCCTGGTGTCTTCGGTCCTCCCTCCTTACTGCTCGACTTCTGCAACACAGGTAGACTTTATTGCATACAGTTTATATTAGAAGTGTCCGGGTGGGTCACACAGTGGCGTATCTGCATAGTGCTACTTATTTGTACCCCTTAGAAGGGATTTATTGATTCCATTAGTAACCACTACAACACCACCACATTTTTGACTTTTAAAGGGCTTTTTGTGTCTGAGACTTCACCAAATGCATCCAGTGCTCCCCCTTTAAAACACTAGTCGGGAGCCATAGTTACAAGACCGTGCTATTTTATGTTTGCCTTATAACAAGTAGAAAAGTGCTACTGTAATGGGAGCCAGGACAATGCTGCCTTATAACCGATTCTGCTGTATAAAGGGGCTCCTTATAAAAGGGGGGGGCATTGTACTAGGTGTGTTATATTCCCTGCGCTGCTCATCACACTCCTGCTCATCACACTCCTGCTCATCACACTCCGTGCTGCTCATCACACTCCTGCTCATCACACTCCTGCTCATCACACTCCTGCTCATCACACTCCCCGTGCTGCTCATCACACTCCTGCTCATCACACTCCTGCTCATCACACTCCCTGTGCTGCTCATCACACTCCGTGCTGCTCATCACACTCCTGCTGCTCGTCACACTCCGTGCTGCTCATCACACTCCCGTGCTGCTCATCACACTCCTGCTCGTCACACTCCTGCTCATCACACTCCCTGTGCTGCTGTTCACACTCCCCATGCTGCTCATCACACTCCTGCTCATCACACTCCCTGTGCTGCTCGTCACACTCCCTGTGCTGCTCGTCACACTCCTGCTCATCACACTCCCCGTGCTGCTCGTCACACTCCCTGTGCTGCTCATCACACTCCTGCTCATCACACTCCCCGTGCTGCTCGTCACACTCCCTGTGCTGCTCATCACACTCCTGCTCGTCACACTCCCTGTGCTGCTCGTCACACTCCTGCTCATTACACTCCCCGTGCTGCTCGTCACACTCCCCGTGCTGCTCCTTACACTCCTGCTCGTCACACTCCTGCTCGTCACACTCCTGCTCATCACACTCCCTGTGCTGCTCATCACACTCCCCATGTTGGCTCCACCTGGTTAAATACAGGACTTTAAGCTCAGTTTCCACTCACAGGTTTCGGGGCCGGCTTGGGTTTCTGCTGCAGCGCTTTCTTCGCCTTGGCAGCGGCGGCCTGTGCCTGGTGTATCCTCTCTGAAAGACAGGCACGGATTGTGGGGTTACACTCCTGGCTGCTGGACACACTTACCGATCACAGACCAAGAAGACAATTCAATCCCCATGAATACAACTCAGTGTACAGAAGCGCTGTGCTCACCAAACTCCTCTTCACTGCGGTCGCGGTGCAGGTAGATCCACAGCTTGCGTCCGATATCGTACTTCACACAGGGGTCCTTCTCATAGTGCAGCCTGTCCAGGGCTCCACTCACCACTGTGTTCACCTGCAAACACACACACGGGTACATGAACACAGATACACACACACACAGGTAGATGAACACAGGCACACACACAGGCACACACACACACAGGCACACACACACAAACAAACAACAAAGACATTGAAAAAGTGGAAACGTTTGTCACTGAATTTAAGCTTATTTTAGTATTTCTAAATTCAGCCCCATTCGGTATTTAACACACAGCAAAAATTTAAACTGTCCCAAGCTATGCCACTGCTGACCGCGGCCGGGAGTTCACAGGGGGCGGCGCACAATTGGCCAAGCGCTGTGTCGGCAAATCCTGGAACTTAAAATATATATTATGAGCTGTAACTGGGATCCTGCTGCAGTTCACAGCACCAGTAATAGAACAGTTTAAAACAGGAAAACCACACTTGATGGGAGTCAATGCAAAGTCCTCTTCGTGAACACTATAAACATGCCTGTTTGTGTGCATCTGCATGTGTGTCTGTGTCTCACCTGAGCACTGGTGACCTCCGGTGCTAGGAACTGCGAGTCCTTGAGCAGCTCACAGATCTCCGCGCGAGTGCCCTCTCCATTGGGAGCCTGGCCGCAGCGTCGCAAGCACTGCAGGGGAGATCAAAGGCATATAAAAAAAAAGACAGCTTTCTATTAATATTCTTACTGTTATAATAATGGATAAGCAACATAGTTGATAATAAGACTCCCCTTGCATGGCGGTTTGATCCACTCCTGGTTTTACTAGGAGCTTAGTAAGACACACCTGAGCTTGTTCCCTATACACTGTGGCTGATCAAGCTCGTAGTAAGTCCTGCTCCTGGCACTCACCCAGCGAGAGGATGGTCACGTAGGCTGGCCGGTCGGAGCGCAGCAGGGAGTGCTCTCTGGCCTTGTTCAGGGACGTCTCCTTGTCAAACACGCCCTTGACAGGCCCCACCACGGACTCGAACCCGTGCATGCGGAACGTGAAGGCCTTTTGAGGCTGGTCATAGCGCTGCCGCTCCTGGAAGAGAGGGAGAGGAGTCAGCAAGCTGCCCTGCGCCGCGGAGAAGCACAGCACAGTGCAGAGAAGCACACAGGACGGACCTGTAATACCTTCAGACAACGCTTCAATGAGAAGCCTTTCTTGGTGTGTTATGATAGTGTAAGCATAGTGAAAGCATGGGAGGCACAGATTACCATGGCGAATCCCAGAGGTGTAGGGCAGGCCTTGTTATAAATGCAATAAAGGCATAGAGAAAGTGTAAGCAGAGGAAAAGAAAGGGAACTGCATTTTCTTATTAAATGCATACAGTAAAAAAGAAATGTTGAGAGAGAGTGAGAGAGAGAAAAAGAAAGTAAGAGAGAGACAGACAGACAGAGATAGAGAGAGACACAGAGAGAGAGAGTCAGACAGACAGAGAGAGAGAGAGAGAGAGAGAGTGGTAGTGAGAGAGTGATTGTGAGAGACAGAGTGAGAGAGAGAGAGAGAGAGAGAGAGAGAGAGAGAGGGAGAGAGAGTAACAAGCAGCAGCTCACCTGTTCCTGGAAGGTGCGTCTCTCCTCTACAGTACTGGGACGCACCACATAGTCCGTCCGTCTGCATTGAAAACACACACCGGCGTCAACATGGCCTCACAACACTGCCAATAACCTGCCATTATTATAAATAACCACTGGGGGAGACAGAAACCCTACTCACACTCTGGGGGTGGGGGGTATGGAGTCTGACAGCTCCTCACTCTCCTGCTGTAAGAAACAAAACAGGAGACGTTCCCATCACTGAGCCCCTGCACATGGAGCAGACTGAAGAACCTGACCAGCACAGCCCTGCAATGTCTCTGGACCTGGGCATGTCATTTGGTGCAACCCTCTTGTTGACCAATAACACACCCTGATTTCCATGCAATCTCCTGAGCTATCAACTTGACCAACCAATGAACTGCTCGGCAATTAAATACGAAGCAGCTTCATACATGGTTTTGATTGGTTCCACTTCATGAGAACAGCACTGTGATTGGTGGAGCGTGCTGCTGAGGTTAGTCGCATGGCTCTGTGCATGTGAATCTCAGACACACCTTGACTACAGGCTGGTCCTTGGTCTCGAGCCACAGCTGGCAGAGCATACAGAGATCCTTCTCACCGTCCTGGCTGGAGACTGCAGGGTGGAGAGAGAGAGAGAGAGAAGGGGAGGTCAGGTTTCATCAGGTATAAAAACATATGATAGATGGACAGATAGACAGAATATAGATACAAAGAGAGATGCAGACTGAGACAAACAGACAGACATATAGATAGATAGATAGATAAATAGATAGATAGATCAAAAGAATACAGATAACGATAGAGATACAGCGTGAGCAGACAATTTGATAGATAGGATAGACAGATTAACAGATAGAATGTATAGACAGAGATACAAATTAATGAATAGATTGCAATTCAGGGATGAAAAATAAGACTCCTACTGTATCGCGGTTTGATCCACTCCTGGTTTTACTATGAGTTTAATAAGACACACCCGAGCTTGTTGCCTATACACTGTGGCTAAGCAAGCTTGTAGTAAAACCTGGAATGGGTAAAACTGCTCTGCAATAGGAGTCTCATATCCATCCCTGTGATAGATAGACAGACAGATAGACAGATAGACAGATAGACAGATAGATAGATAGATAGATAGATAGATAGATAGATAGATAGATAGATAGATAGATAGATAGATGACTCTTACTGATCCACTTCCACTGCTGTGTCCGATCTTTGAACTCCACAAAGGGGGTGAAGCCACTAGGCAGAGCCATGACTCCCGCTGTAGAGAGAACGAGAGGGAGGGAGAGTCACTTAGTCAGGGCTTGTTTTCAGACTCAAACACACTTACGAAAGGAATGTGTTCATTGTGCATATAGACACAGTGAATGATTCCACTGAGAGCCTCACCTTTGCTTTCTCCACTCAGAAACTGCAGTGCTGACGGTACCAGCTCAGCCCAGTTGGGTGCAGCAGAGAACCACGGGTTCAGTGTGCTGGCTGGGGAGGCCTGCCACTGCTGAACCTTCTCCTCTATCTGATGGGGGTGAGAGAGGGGAGCAGTGACAACCAACAGGGCACAATAACACAATCAACAACCTGCAGGGTAACACATGAGATCCTGCTTGGAGCTTGACTGGGTTAGCATTCGGTCAACCTGCAGGGTAACACATGCGATCCTGCTTGGAGCTTGACTGGGTTAGCGTTCGCTCAACCTTCAGGGTAACACATGCGATCCTGCTTGGAGCTTGACTGGGTTAGTGTTCGCTCAACCTGCAGGGTAACACATGAGATCCTGCTTGGAGCTTGACTGGGTTAGCATTCGCTCAACCTGCAGGGTAACACATGCGATCCTGCTTGGAGCTCGACTGGGTTAGCGTTGGCTCAACCTGCAGGGTAACACATGCGATCCTGCTTGGAGCTCGACTGGGTTAGCGTTCGCTCAAACTGCAGGGTAACACATGTGATCCTGCTTGGAGCTTGACTGGGTTACTTTTCCTATGTTATGAACATGATGAAATGGAAACATGGTAGTTGCCACATATGGCCACAGGATGGAGTAAAGGAGCTGTTATAATACTGCTGCTCATCTCCCTGGGGCAGGGCAACACAGAGATCAGTGTTCAGGGCTGCGTACCGTAGCTGAGCTGGCCTGGCCCTCCAGATGGAGAATCTCCTCCAGCAGACTGAAGAAGCTCACTGCGATCTCCTCCACAAAGAGAGGGGAGACCTTCACCTCGTCCAGGGGCCTGCAGCAACACAGAGGAGAGAGCGGTGAGGGGAGAGGGAGATGGAGAGAAAGGGAGATAGGAAAATGAGGGAGTGTGAAGGGGAGAGGCAGGGAGAATGGGATGAGGGAGAGGGAGGGAGAAAGAGAGATGAGAGGTTGAGTAATCTGAGAATAAAGCAAAACGATTCTCTTTGTCTTTCTCTGCCAGCTAGTTCACCCACGCCCCTGCACACTCCTAGGTTACACAGTCACACCGCAAGGCTCTGTACTCACTCCTCCTTGACCACCGGCAGCACTGGGGCAGGGGGGGGCTCGGGGAGCTGAGGGCACTCTGGGACCCCAGCAGCTCGGGGGAGTCTTCTGGCTCCTGTTTAATCAGCTTCATCTTCTTCTTCTTTTTCTCCTCCTTCTCTTTCTCCTTCAGCCTCTTCTTGGGCACTGCCAAGTCGAACAGCGCTGCGAGGGGAGGGGTGGGGTCGGCAATATGCAGAACCAAACATATTCAAATACACTGAAAATACCTAGAGCCTCTCTCTCACTAATTACATTGTTAAATGTTACAAAACTGTTCTGAGATACGCATCGCAAATCCTGCACTGCAGTTTCTTAATGAATTCATATCTATTCCTGACAATCAGTTTTTGACGTTGTACAAAACGATCGACTTCATTTAATTCCCTCAGTTCATCAGGGCACTGATGGAAGGGTCTCCCGGTTCCAGCCCCCCAGTCCCACGCACTCACCTACGAGCGAGCCCTTCCTCCCTGCGTTCACGCGAGTCATGATGTCATTCAAGTTGAGGTCTGACGTCATCAGATCAGGGCGGTCCTGCAGACAGACAGACAGACAGACAGACAGCATTATGTGCTGCTGTTTGATATCCAGACTTTACCAGGATCACACTCTGTACCTACCGGCTGCTGTTTCCTTCTCTCTCTCTGTCTCTTCAGCATCAGCTTCAAATCTCCATCCCCCAGCTCTGGCTTTTCTGTAGGAGAAGCAGGGAGTAATCTAAATCTAAATCATTCTACTGATAATGTTTTTCATCAAACTCGTAATGAACTGGTCTGGACGTGATAATAATTTCTTTGTTTTAAACCAGGTAAGGTTTTTGTATCAATTGAAGACATTGAGAAAGACTTCTAGACTAATGTTTCTCATCGAAATTATTAAGTTTCTTTATGCATTTCTAAATTTAGCACTATAAAGTGTTTAATAGTTTTGGATTAAGTATGCTGTTCTTAGATTTTGTGAAGGTCTGTTCATAAGCTGCTTATTAACTCGCTGTGCTGATTTTGAAATGCACAGACGCATCTCTCTGATCTGTGCTTCTCCTATCAGGGTGTCAGTGTCAGGGTGAGGGTCTCTCACCTGTGGTCTTCATATCCTGCGTGGACAGGCTCGGGACCACCCTGAGAGACACGCTGAGGTTCGAGGGGTGCGAGGGAGAGGGGGGCAGCCAGGAGCCCAGGTCTGGGGAGGGAAGAGAGATGTGTTCTTGTTCTATGGTTTGCATATCTTTTAGTTTTGGCTACAGTTTAAATAAGATATCCATCTTCACACCCCAGGCTTAATTTAAAATAAATATATACATTCATGCAATCGTTTTTGTTTTTTTAATTATTTAAAAAAGAAGAAAGAATAATCCAGGGTGACTCTGAAATCATTCCCGGAGTGGCTCTCCCGTACCTTCCTCATCGGATGACAGGGCGCTGTCCCCGCAATCCTCCTTCACCTCCCGCAGGATCTTGGCCACCCGTCTCTTGGCCCTCTGCTCCCTCTCCTCGGGCCGGGTCGAAGCGGAGGGGTACCGGCGCTTCAGAACCAGGTCGGGCCCGCTGCGCCGCGCCGAGTCCAGCAGCTCCTAAAGACAGGCAGCGTCAGGGAACCAGGACATGACAACGCACAAGACAGACAGCGTTGCAATACGCGTACAACAAGACAATCAACACCACCCAACTGCCTTTTAACAAGGCTTTCAACACAGATTCTCAAAGCTCGTTACAGAGTTCATGTAATTTTTTCATAAAGGACAATCACACCCAATACAGTTACTAAACAACTTAAGACATTTCATTTAAGGGCTTGTAAGTATTCATCAGTCATTCTTTACAGACTTGCAATAGCAGATTTTTCCTTTCATTAGAATAACTAGCTTCAGAATCCAGCTCATTATGTTAAATGATATTATCTGATGTAGTCTTTTAGTGCATCAAAAAAACATATACTGTACACATATATACACATTAGGACTAAGATGTATTGTATACTGTAGATACAAAGTGCTGAAGCCTGGCTGGAGATCCAAGCTGAGATGTGAGAGGGAGGCCAGTCATACCTTTCTGGAGATGAGGATCTGCTTGAGCAGCCTGTGGTAATACTGCTGCTGGGAGTGCAGGTAGCGCTTCCTCTGGGACTTGATGCACAGCTGCCTGTACTGAACCACCTCAGGGTTGAAGTACCCATCTGGGAAGAAAGATAATTAGGCTATTTTTCTTTATATTATTTCTCATCAGTGCTGTAGGACGCTTCCTGACGTGGAAGGCACTTTACACATTGAGTCTGTTTCTGTTGAATCAGATGTAGACACAGATGAAGAATTGCTAACCTGATAGCTATGTGCCCTAAACAAATGCCTAAGAACAAGGCAGCATACAATGCTCACTCTGAAGTTTCTTTTAGTGTTTCTGAATGGATATGGTGATGGAGGTCGTGGAGGGAGCTGGTGAAGGGGAGGGGTCCCGTACCTCGGAAGAGTTTCTGGGCGATGTGCAGGGGGTTCCCGAAGCGGAAGTTCTCGTCCCCGAACAGGTCTGTGATCACCCGCTCTCGCTGCTCCGCGAGTCTTCTGGAAACTGCGGCAGGAACTGGAGGAGGTGCTGCCTGCCAGAGTCTGACAGCACGTCATTCCAGGTGCTCGCACTCACCACATCGAAAAAGATCTCCGGCTGAGAGAGGGGGAGAGATAGAGAGAGGGAGAGGGAGAGAGGGAGAGGGAGGGAGAGGGGGAGAGAGGGAGAGGAGGAGAGAGGGAGAGGGGAGAGGAGAGAGAGAGAGGAGAGAGGGAGAGGGAGAGGGAGAGAGAGAGAGAGGAGAGAGGGAGAGGGGGAGAGAGAGAGAGAGGGAGAGAGGAGAGAGGGGAGAGGAGGGAGAGGGAGAGGGGAGAGAGGGAGAGGAGGAGAGGAGAGGGAGAGAGAGAGGGGAGAGGAGGAGAGAGAGAGGAGGAGAGAGAGAGGGGAGGGAGGAGAGGAGGAGGAGAGGGGAGGAGGGGAGGGAGGAGAGGAGAGGAGGAGGAGAGGGGGAGAGGGAGAGGAGAGGGAGGGGAGAGGGGAGAGGAGAGAGAGAGGGGAGAGAGGAGAGAGAGGGAGAGAGAGAGGGAGAGGGGGGAGAGAGAGAGAGGGAGAGGGGGGAGAGAGAGAGACCAACCATGAACCTCCACACCCACGGAATTTAATCAACACAACCCTGACACACAAAGACCAATCATCAACCTTCTTTCACTGTTCAAATAGCCAGGTAGGTGCCTGGAACTGAAGCAATAAAGCCCCTGCAAAAATCAGGTACCAACTCCTCACACTTATAACAAGACTTTTAACACAGGACTGTGTCTCATCTGCATCTGTAAGTTATTAATTGCAACAAGTAATAAACAGATTGAGGAGCTGATAATGTATACATCCTGCTTAAATGAGAACATCGGGCCTCAGGGATAGTACAAGTGTCGAACCCGGAAACCTTATATGTAGCCCCAGGGATGCAAATAAGATTCCCATTGCATAGCAGTTTGATCCATTCCTGGTTTCACTGTGAGTTTGATAAGACACATCTGAGCTTCTTACACAGAGTGGCTAATCAAGCTCGTATTAAAACCTGGAATGGGTGAAACGGCTATGCAACAGGAGTCTTATTTCCATCCCTGCAGGGGAATCCAATCCCACACTGAGGGTCGGTGTGAGGACGATTACAAGAGACCAGAGACCAGAGACCAGCGACTCCCGGTGTTACTCTGACTGCTTCTGTTCTGCAGGATGTTAAACAATCCTCATTTTAAACAGTGAAGCACACTGTGATGTTGCTGCTACTCACGTCTTCCAGCAGGTCCTCTGGCAGGCTGACCCTGGTGTTTCCCAGCATGCAGTCCTCCATGATGCGACCCCCGTGCCCCGGCTCCAGGGGGTCGGTCAGCATGTGATCCAGGGCGTCCATCCTTCTGCATGCACACCGCACGACAAAACACGCGGCTGTCTGCAGCAAGACTGCTGTACTCCGTCTGTACGGCGTTAATAATAATAATAATAATAATAATAATAATAATAATAATAATAATAATAATAATAGGAACTTTTTGTTTAAAAAGATCTTCTGTTAGCTAAACTTAGTTATCAATATAATTAATTATATTAATGGATTAATTAAATTATCTTCACTTGGTAACTGCAGCGTGATCGTACTGAAAGTTGTACTCTTACTGAACCACGGTGTGTCTACATTATTACCCAAACAACAAGACCGCTGTTTACTGTCACAAACCTACTGCAGTCTGACTTTATTCAAATGAAATCCGTTTCTGAGTTACTGTTCTACGCTGTGTTCATGGGAGTAACAGATCGCTGCGTTAAATCCCGGGCATGTCATGTTTAAAGGGTTTATTTACCTTTTTTGTCCAGGAAATGAAATACCCAAGCAGAAACGGAGGAGCGTGGGGAATTAAAACACGGACGGACTACTTCCGGTCGAATTCAAACTCTGCGGTACCTACAACCAAGCAAAGGGGGAAACTCCGTTCCGAGGTTGCAGAGGAGTGACCCGCTGCTTGCGTTGTTTCGTGTGGTCCAGACCACCCAAGTGAATCGCTAGAGTCGTTATACAACCCGCAAAATAAAACCTGTGTGTTAGATTGGATTTAAGATCAAGCTTGGCCGAGTCCTCCGCGTCTGTGCAGTTTATCATCAGTCACTGAGGCAAGACGCTGTTTTCTGTAGAGTTGAGATTGTATGGACGGTGCACTCCATTCATTGATGGCTTCTTAATTCAAGTTGCAAATCATATCATTTTAAATGAACCAATGTTGTTTTTCTTTCCCTTTTATTGATTCGAAATGTAATTGTAATAATTGCAGTCAGAGTTTTCATTATCCAGTATTTCCGAGGAAGGGGATACGATGGTAAACCGAAAGGTTTATACATTTTAGAGCGGCAATATTGTTTGTCGTTTTATTGTATTTTGTTGGGTTCCCGCATGACTTTTTTGTTTTTTTTTGTTTTTTTTTATGGTCTTAGTGTAAAATACCTGGGGATCACGGGTGGCATCAACAGCCGTTTCTGTTTAAATAATTGAAATAGACCCCCTTCTGTCTTTGACTGCGTATTTTAATAGATTTGTTTTCATAGCTAGTATAACTAAGTTCACAACAGAGCTGGTGTTACTCTGACTGGTATATGTTAAATAGTTAATGCAGGACAAAGAGGTCTCGAGTACAACAGAGTGGGGTGCGGTAATAATAACATGCCAAGAAGAACATGTGTTTTAATCCCTTCGTTATCGATGCTGTTTGTGAAAATAAACCGCTAAGGCAGGATGGACACTGTCCTTGCAGGCATCGCATTGTATTACAAACATGAGCGAGAAACAACATGAATACACTGCGCTTGTACAGCAGTTTATTGCAATCAGGTAACGGACAGTGAGTGTAAAACATCTGGCCTCAATTCATATAGGAAGGGAAAAGCTGGAAATGGTTTGAAATCTGTTGTTTTATTCTGGATCCAGTTGTCTTCGACCTCCACTCATTCCTGCCCCTGCCTAGCTCGACAGTATCGTAGAGAGCTCCTCTTCCTTCGTTAGGGGGATGTGTTCTGTGCGCCCCTCCGCAGCTTCAATGTCGTTTGCAAAGTAGACAGTCCTGCAAGAGAGAAAGGGATGATGATCTAGTGAGAAGGAGGCACATGAGAGGACAACTGGGCTGATCCAGGACAGGACAAAACACGATACAAGGACTGAATCGCTCAGGCTAAAGAGATAGGGATGGATTTGCCTGAAGTTTATAAAATAATACTTGTCCTGGAATCTTTTATTATGGAAGAATGTAAATAAGGGGCACTCAAGAAACAAATCTGTTTTGTTCCCTGGCTTTTGTTTCATAGCTCCAACACCAATTTTGATGCAAACTCATTAGACATATTACAATGTAATCCTGTTCTTGTCGAAGCTGCCTTCACAACCCGGGGAAAGGAAAGGAGGAGAGAAGCCCAGTTTTGGCCCCCGTGCAGCCTCTTCCCTGGCCCTGTCTCTCCAGGCTGTGCTTACCCGTTGTCTCTGGGCAGTCGTGTGAGAGTGAGCCCATCGATGTGCACCGTCCTCCTCCTCCACTCCAGATGCAGGAAGCGACTCGTGTAGAGCTCCAGCAGGAGGCTGCTGAACTCTCCGTCCCTGTCCGCCGGCACCAGGAACTGGTACACCTTTCCAGGGGTAAGAGTCACTGCAGAGCTGCACACACAACACACGCCGTTTCCCATGCTTGTACATTACCCATAGGTTTGTCATGCTTTTAAAATGTGCTTTACCATACCTCTCTGGGCTTTACAATGCTTTATTACACTTTGCTTGTACTAAGGGGACACTTTAATAAGGAACAGCACAGAAGCCAGTTACAAGCCAGCTCACCCGCCATAAACCGAGAGAAAGAAAGAATGAAAAGCTGGCCAGTTGAAGCTCTGCTTGTCTACTCACTGGGAGAGACGCAGGGCCGAGGTCTCCACTCCTCTCCCCTTCAGCTTGACAAACAGCAAGCACCGCAGCGGACGCGCGCCCCCGATCTGCAGCTCCAGCAGGAAGTATGTGACTGGAAGAGAGCAGGACAGCGAGGGAGCAAACTCGGGCCGAGCAGACAAACATTTCGGACGATACCCTCGGCAGATTAACAACAGTACAGACTGCTGCCAAGCTCAGCAGCAAACATTTCATCAGTGACGAATAATTCTGCGGGTTGACTCAAGGTGCTGTAAGGTACTTAAAAGGTGTACTACCCTTAATTTGGCTGCAGAACCCTTTTCCCAGCTCTTTATCATTGATTCATTTTTCACTTATACGCTCAGGCCGTTAGTCAGGGCTCTCAAACAGAGCTGATTGTGTTCTGTGTCGAAGCTGGTGAGCTGTGAAAGGCTGGCACTCACCACAGTGCGGAGGGGAGCTGGTAAAGTCCAGAAAGGCAGTGAGCTTCTTGAATGGGACTGGCCTGTCTGCTGTCAGCCAGGAGGTGTTATAGCCTAAACAGAGGACAGACAAAGGGGTCAGTGCAGGGGTGCCCTGAATCAAAACCTTAAAAAAACTGCATGTGTTCCCATATAAGAGAGGACTATAGTACAGGACCAAAGCATGATTCCTATGGTATACTGCAGTACAAACTATAGCTAAGCTGACTATATGGTGTCTGAGGATGGTAAAATGGTATTTGTTATATGTGATCCGCGCGGCTCTGTCACACACCCAGCTCTGGGCAGCTCCTCAGCCCTGGTCGATGGCAGCGTGTGCAGTGCCCCCTAGTGAAGGAGCGCAGCGAGCGGCAGGGGAACGCAGTCAGAGGACAGCCAGCGCGGATGGAGCTGGTGAAGAGCTGGTAGGCTTTCTGGTGGTTGCACAGGACATAGCGCTCCCCTGAAAACACAATGAAACAAGGGCACACTGTGAATATACAGCAGAATCACTTTCTGAACTTACTATGTTTTATAAGTCGTGCCTCGTCTTTATAGCACAAAATTGAGCCTGATGATATATTTAAAAAACACATTGATAACTCAGTATCTACTTTTAAAGTAAACTACACTAATTATACAGAATAAACCCTGGTCAAATAAAAGAGATTTCATCCCATGTGAAAGTGGTCTCTCATTTCTTTTTTGGGGCTCCATCTCCCCACTACCCCACATATAGAGGATTATGAACCCTGTGCTTCTGTCACTAAAGCACTTCCAGGTCACTTACTGTCAAGCAGCGACTTGGGGCAGCCGGGCAGCCGATAGCCTTTCCCCACGTAGAAATCCACGTGCCCCATGGGCGGACGCAGCCCCAGAGCTGTTATGGGTTCATTAACTACAGGGACAACAGCAGACAAGGGTCACGTCAAAAGCACACAAACCTGGTCAGTGAATTCAGTACCTTCCCTTGATAGTGCAGGGATGGAAATAAGACTCCCACTGCACAGCAGCTTGATCCATTCCTGGTTTTACTAGGAGTTTAATAAAAACCCTCCTGAGGTTGTTATCTATACACTGTGGCCAATGAGGCGCATAGTAAAACCTGGAATGGGTGACACTGCTATGCAATAGGAGTCTTACTTCCATGCCTATGGTTTTATAATAGTTCATAGAGATCTCCTGTATTGATTTGTACAGGTATTTCTGTACTGGTTTAGGGATGGAAATATGACTCCTATTGCATTGCGGTTTGATCCATTCCTGGTTTCACTAGGACACACCGAGCTTGTTACCTGTTCACTGTGGCTAATCAAGCTCGTAGTAAAACCTGGAATGGGTGACACTGCTATGCAATAGGAGTCTCTATTTCCATCCCTTGATAGTGACAGACCTCTGTAATTGGTGTGGACCACGTCCACAAACTGAGCGTCAGTGTAGTCCAGCCGTGTCCTGGGACCCGCGTGGAGGAAATACGGGCTGAAGGGGTCCAAACCTGCATAGAAAAACAGAACACGAAACACTAAAAAACTCTACTGAAATACTGACTGCGACCAGGAATTGTGTTATGTTTTTGTGTTTTTGTCCTGTTTGAATGATTTGATTTTTATAATGTTATTTCTTTCCACCCTCTCTTGCCAGGAGCCCCTTGTAAATGAGACGTATATCTCAAGGGTTCTGTCCTGGTTCAATAAATACATTTTATATCCAACGAGAGAGAGAGCCTGTTCAATTTAAACCCCACACCGGGTTACAGTACCGGTGCTCCCCCTAGTGGTTGTGTCTGTTCAGTGCTGCGCTTTGTTGAAAGGGTTGCTGTTACCTGTAATTCTGCCGATAGAGCCTTGAAGACGGGACCCTGCGATTCCTGCGATGTGAGCCCCTGTGCCGAAGCCAATCAGATGCAGAGATGTAGTGCTGAAGCCTTTAGCCTGCCAAGCAAATAGGTGTAGACTGCTGTCACTTCCATTAACAAGGATGCCAGTAACACACCAAGTCAGGGCTATCAGTATGATCAGAAAAGCTGATGACCATCATCAACGGGATTGGATAGAGAAAAGAATTTGCAATGCAATGTCTAATCACAATTCGATAAGCTCTGCAAGTATGCAAACGTATAAGTGTGACACACAGACAGCCGTTCCATTCAATTACTTTAGAAATCCTAAAAGAAACAAATTCAAAAGATAGACTGGAAGTCTTTCTCAGTGCCTTCTCTTAACCGTTAATAATCATCAGTGCCCCTCCATCATATCGCAGCAGTGCAGTGTCTAGACTCACCAGTAGGGAGCGCAGCAGCCCTGCCAGCAGCTTGCCTGCCTGCGTGGCCGCTGTGAGCAGGTTTTGGTTGCCAGGAGCTAGCCAGTCGATAGCCAGGACATTGAGCCGGTGTGCGGAGAGCAGCTCTTGGGCCATGACCCCCACCCAGCGGGGTCTGACTTTGGGGGGGCGGCGGCCGTGGAGAATCACGACGACAGGCAGCCACGGGTTCCAAGGGTACCCAGACAGGGACCCCGATACATTGAGAGGGACCCCACAGGGGCCCCGTCCAGCACTGAACCCCAACACGCTCATCCAGAGAGCCCCCGGTGCTCTTCTTCTGAAATCCTGACACTTCGACTCGCTGCCTAAACAGAGGGCAATCAAACGAGACCCGAGCGGTGATCAAGCAGCTCTGAAGAGGCGCCATGAGACCAGGCGTGTGCGAGGCTGGCCCGCCCAGTCCAGGACAACGATCCAACCGGGTTCTGAACTGAACCCGTTAACCCTTTCATGCATGGGATATTGAAAATAGCTGAACATGTTTTGGACACATAATAAATATCTATTTTTTCTATTGATTTATATGAGGAAAACATGTCATCTTCATATGAGGCTTTCATGCATTGTGTCTTCCAAGGTTTCAAAGCAGTGAATTTTAACTGTTGATCCCAAACTGAGTTTCTACACCTGTGATGGACTGGCCTCAAAGACCAGCTGCAATGGATCAACACAACACAATACAACACAATCCAACACAATTCAATTCTACTGCACCTTTCATCACAAGGATACCAAAGTGCTTCACACACACTCAAAAACAACATTAAAACATTCTAATACAAAATGTAATAAAACAGATATTTAAAAAAAATAGAACAGTTAAAACTATTTTTTTTAATAAAATTGGAATTAAAAAAGATTAACAAGAAAATGCCGTTTTGTAAAATTGGAAAACTATTTCCCAGAATGCTCTGCACCCCCCTCCTCAGGAGCAACCCGCTGAGAAAAACACTGCTATTTATTTGTAGTTTTCAAGTACTAACAGCGTCTGGCATTTTAAAGTAAGATTAAACACACAAAAGTATCATCCTATATTATACCATTTCTTGTTTTTTTATAAATGATCTACATTACTTTTTAAAGTAAGATTAAAAAGGCATTTGTATTATTTTAATGTACATTTATTCACAGCATTTGAAATATCTGAATATCTTGAATTACTATCATGAATTCACGTTAAACAGGGACCAGTATTGGGGCCCCTTGCGACAATATAGTGTTAAAAGTGTATACAGATTTCCAAGTGTTGAAAGTACTGCATTGTCAAAAGTCAAACACAGATGTCAGCCTACCTACAGTGCAGAGATATTGAATATGAATTTATTCAGCCTTTTCCTAACACATTTAAATGTAGCAAATGTAAAAAAATAAACACAAAAACACTCTAAAAGTGAATCATTTGCTACCTGTTGCAGCTCCAAGCAGAAGGAAAAGGCAAAGCAGAGTTCTCTGCATCTTCAAGCCTCTTCAGTCCACAGCATCAAACTCCAACCAGAAGCCTCACCCCAGCACTGCAACTGCAGCACCATGCAAATAACTCCAGCAAGGAGCAGCCTAATTAAGATAACCCCTTAAACGGAAACCTGTTTTATCTACAGGGACGTGAAAGTGACATCGTTCATGCAAATCCACACACACTGGCCGATTGTTACATTAAATGCTCAGTTTGTCAGAGACTTCTAGGAGGGAGAGTGTGTGAGTGGGGCGTTTTTAATTTTGGTATTATTCTGCTTTATGTTGTACAGGAACTGAAACCGTCTAACATTGTTTGAAGCACACTGATACCGTTTACAACAGAGCCTTAAACTAAAGGGTTAGCAAGTAGGGTTTTGTGAATTACCAATAACACAGAAAAAAGTTTAGTACAGTGTAACTGCATTGGAACAGTTAGTTTCATCCATCAGTAATGTGTTTTATTGATATTGTCGGTTAGCAGTAGTGATGTTTATTTGAGACTTTAGAACACATCAATAGACATTTTTTATTATTTATTTTGTGTGCCCGATTCTTTTACCCCCAATTTAGAATGTCCAATTATTATTTTTCCCTTGACAGCAGCACTTCTCCACACAGATCAGGAGAACCGAAGGTTCAGCGGGCATCCTCCAGTCTCACGACTGAGCCAGCTTCCTCTTCTACACCCAGGAACTCCAGAGCGGAGGTCAGCGAAGCTACCGGCCTCTGGAGGACAAAGGCCAGCCCTGCAGGTGTCCGCTCTGAGCTCAGCAGGGTCCGCTGTAGCATGAGGAGAAGAAACAGTCCCTGATGGTTTTGCCTCCCTCCAAAATCCCCAGCAAAGACCGTCGACTTCACACAGCCCTGACGTGAACCTGCGCTCCCCTGACTGTATGACTCCCCCTGCACACCACATGGACGTTCTGGAGGTGTTATAGCCTAAACAGAGGACAGACAAAGGGGTCAGTGCAGGGGTGCCCTGAATCAAAACCTTAAAAAAACTGCATGTGTTCCCATATAAGAGAGGACTATAGTACAGGACCAAAGCATGATTCCTATGGTATACTGCAGTACAAACTATAGCTAAGCTGACTATATGGTGTCTGAGGATGGTAAAATGGTATTTGTTATATGTGATCCGCGCGGCTCTGTCACACACCCAGCTCTGGGCAGCTCCTCAGCCCTGGTCGATGGCAGCGTGTGCAGTGCCCCCTAGTGAAGGAGCGCAGCGAGCGGCAGGGGAACGCAGTCAGAGGACAGCCAGCGCGGATGGAGCTGGTGAAGAGCTGGTAGGCTTTCTGGTGGTTGCACAGGACATAGCGCTCCCCTGAAAACACAATGAAACAAGGGCACACGCTGTGAATATACAGCAGAATCACTTTCTGAACTTACTACGTTTTATAAGTCGTGCCTCGTCTTTATAGCACAAAATTGAGCCTGATGATATATTTAAAAAACACATTGATAACTCAGTATCTACTTTTAAAGTAAACTACACTAATTATACAAAATAAACCCTGTTCATATAAAAGAGATTTCATCCCATGTGAAAGTGGTCTCTCATTTCTTTTTTGGGGCTCCATCTCCCCACTACCCCACATATAGAGGATTATGAACCCTGTGCTTCTGTCACTAAAGCACTTCCAGGTCACTTACTGTCAAGCAGCGACTTGGGGCAGCCGGGCAGCCGATAGCCTTTCCCCACGTAGAAATCCAAGTGCCCCATGGGCGGACGCAGCCCCAGAGCTGTTATGGGTTCATTAACTACAGGGACAACAGCAGACAAGGGTCACGTCAAAAGCACACAAACCTGGTCAGTGAATTCAGTACCTTCCCTTGATAGTGCAGGGATGGAAATAAGACTCCCACTGCAGAGCAGCTTGATCCATTCCTGGTTTTACTAGGAGTGTAATAAAACACTCCTGAGGTTGTTATCTATACACTGTGGCCAATGAGGCGCATAGTAAAACCTGGAATGGGTGACACTGCTATGCAATAGGAGTCTTACTTCCATGCCTATGGTTTTATAATAGTTTATAGAGATCTCCTGTATTGATTTGTACTGGTATTTCTGTACTGGTTTAGGGATGGAAATATGACTCCTATTGCATTGCGGTTTGATCCATTCCTGGTTTCACTAGAAGTTTATTAAGACACACCCGAGCTTGTTACCTGTACACTGTGGCTAATCAAGCTCGTAGTAAAACCTGGAATGGGTGACACTGCTATGCAATAGGAGTCTCTATTTCCATCCCTTGATAGTGACAGACCTCTGTAATTGGTGTGGACCACGTCCACAAACTGAGCGTCAGTGTAGTCCAGCCGTGTCCTGGGACCCGCGTGGAGGAAATACGGGCTGAAGGGGTCCAAACCTGCATAGAAAAACAGAACACGAAACACTAAAAAACTCTCTACTGAAATACTGACTGCAACCAGGAATTGTGTTATGTTTTTGTGTTTTTGTCCTGCTTGAATGATTTGATTTTTATAATGTTATTTCTTTCCGCCCTCTCTTGCCAGGAGCCCCTTGTAAATGAGACGTATATCTCAAGGGTTCTGTCCTGGTTAAATAAATACATTTTATATCCAACGAGAGAGAGCCTGTTCAATTTAAACCCCACACCGGGTTACAGTACTGGTGCTCCCCCTAGTGGTTGTGTCTGTTCAGTGCTGCGCTTCGTTGAAAGGGTTGCTGTTACCTGTAATTCTGCCGATAGAGCCTCGTAGACGGGACCCTGCGATTCCTGCGATGTGAGCCCCTGTGCCGAAGCCAATCAGATGCAGAGATGTAGCGCTGAAGCCTTTAGCCTGCCAAGCAAATAGGTGTAGACTGCTGTCACTTCCATTAACAAGGATGCCAGTAACACACCAAGTCAGGGCTATCAGTATGATCAGAAAAGCTGATGACCATCATCAACAGGATTGGATAGAAAAAAGAATTTGCAATGCAATGTCTAATCACAATTCGATAAGCTCTGCAAGTATGCAAACGTATAAGTGTGACACACAGACAGCCGTTCAATTCAATTACTTTAGAAATCCTAAAAGAAACAAATTCAAAAGATAGACTGGAAGTCTTTCTCAGTGCCTTCTCTTAACCGTTAATAATCATCAGTGCCCCTCCATCATATCGCAGCAGTGCAGTGTCTAGACTCACCAGTAGGGAGCGCAGCAGCCCTGCCAGCAGCTTGCCTGCCTGCGTGGCCGCTGTGAGCAGGTTTTGGTTGCCAGGAGCTAGCCAGTCGATAGCCAGGACATTGAGCCGGTGTGCGGAGAGCAGCTCTTGGGCCATGACCCCACCCAGCGGGTCTGACTTTGGGGCGGCGGCGTGGAGAATCACGACGACAGGCAGCCACGGGTTCCAAGGGTACCCAGACAGGGACCCCGATACATTGAGAGGGACCCCACAGGGGCCCCGTCCAGCACTGAACCCCAACACGCTCATCCAGAGAGCCCCCGGTGCTCTTCTTCTGAAATCCTGACACTTCGACTCGCTGCCTAAACAGAGGGCAATCAAACGAGACCCGAGCGGTGATCAAGCAGCTCTGAAGAGGCGCTGTGAGACCAGGCGTGTGCGAGGCTGGCCCGCCCAGTCCAGGACAACGATCCAACCGGGTTCTGAACTGAACCCGTTAACCCTTTCATGCATGGGATATTGAAAATAGCTGAACATGTTTTGGACACATAATAAATATCTATTTTTTCTATTGATTTATATGAGGAAAACATGTCATCTTCATATGAGGCTTTCATGCATTGTGTCTTCCAAGGTTTCAAAGCAGTGAATTTTAACTGTTGATCCCAAACTGAGTTTCTACACCTGTGATGGACTGGCCTCAAAGACCAGCTGCAATGGATCAACACAACACAATACAACACAATCCAACACAATTCAATTCTACTGCACCTTTCATCACAAGGATACCAAAGTGCTTCACACACACTCAAAAACAACATTAAAACATTCTAATACAAAATGTAATAAAACAGATATTTAAAAAAAAAATAGAACAGTTAAAACTATTTTTTTTAATAAAATTGGAATTAAAAAAGATTAACAAGAAAATGCCGTTTTGTAAAATTGGAAAACTATTTCCCAGAATGCTCTGCACCCCCCTCCTCAGGAGCAACCCGCTGAGAAAAACACTGCTATTTATTTGTAGTTTTCAAGTACTAACAGCTTCTGGCATTTTAAAGTAAGATTAAATACACAAAGGTATCATCCTATATTATACCATTTCTTGTTTTTTATAAATGATGTACATTACTTTTTAAAGTAAAGGCATTTGTATTATTTAATGTACATTTATTCACAGCATTTGAAATATCTGAATATCTTGAATTACTATCATGAATTCACGTTAAACAGGGACCAGTATTGGGGCCCCTTGCGACAATATAGTGTTAAAAGTGTATACAGATTTCCAAGTGTTGAAAGTACAGCATTGTCAAAAGTCAAACACAGATGTCAGCCTACCTACAGTGCAGAGATATTGAATATGAATTTATTCAGCCTTTTCCTTATACATTTAAATGTAGCAAATGTAAAAAATAAACACAAAAAACTAAAAGTGAATCATTTGCTACCTTTTGCAGCTCCAAGCAGAAGGAAAAGGCAAAGCAGAGTTCTCTACATCTTCAAGCCTCTTCAGTCCACAGCATCAAACTCCAACCAGAAGCCTCACCCCAGCACTGCAACTGCAGCACCATGCAAATAACCCCAGCAAGGAGCAGCCTAATTAAGATAACCCCTTAAACGGGAAACCTGTTTTATCTACAGGGACGTGAAAGTGACATCGTTCATGCAAATCCACACACACTGGCCGATTGTTACATTAAATGCTCAGTTTGTCAGAGACTTCTAGGAGGGAGAGTGTGTGAGTGGGGCGTTTTTAATTTTTGTATTATTCTGCTTTATGTTGTACAGGAACTGAAACCGTCTAACATTGTTTGAAGCACACTGATATTGTTTACAACAGAGCCTTAAACTAAAGGGTTAGCAAATAGGGTTTTGTGAATTACCAATAACACAGAAAAAAGTTTAGTACAGTGTAACTGCATTGGAACAGTTAGTTTCATCCATTAGTAATGTGTTTTATTGATATTGTCGGTTAGCAGTAGTGATGTTTATTTGAGACTTTAGAACACATCAATAGACATTTTTTATTATTTACTTTGTGTGCCCAATTCTTTTACCCCCAATTTAGAATGTCCAATTATTATTTTTCCCTTGACAGCAGCACTTCCCCACACAGATCAGGAGAACCGAAGGTTCAGCAGGCATCCTCCAATCCCACGACTGAGCCAGCTTCCTCTTCTACACCCAGGAACTCCAGAGCGGAGGTCAGCGAAGCTACCGGCCTCTGGAGGACAAAGGCCAGCCCTGCAGGTGTCCGCTCTGAGCTCAGCAGGGTCCGCTGTAGCATGAGGAGAAGAAACAGTCCCTGATGGTTTTGCCTCCCTCCAAAATCCCCAGCAAAGACCGTCGACTTCACACAGCCCTGACGTGAACCTGCGCCTCCCCTGACTGTATGACTCCCCT
>CM060287.1:3896174-4004426 GCA_030684275.1 Acipenser oxyrinchus oxyrinchus | reverse complement strand
ACCACACGGCCGTGCCTTTACAAGCTGAGACACTTGGGTGAGGATGCATTATTAAAAGTACTGGTAATTCCAAAAGGGTTACTGCCCCGATCCTACACAAACATCCCTGGCACAAGAACCACAGCTAGTGACCTGCTTCTAATAAACTTTAAAAACAAGAGAAAAAGAAGGAGACAGCAGTAGGCCAATCCAGGATATATTTTTAAACAATGAATTCATTTAAACAATGCATTCCCTGTGTGTAAGACGCAGGCACTGGGCCTGTATGCTACAGGTGGTCTGAAATCCAAAGAGCACATTTCAGTCTTAAATTTCATTTAAAACACAGAAAACACACACCCAGTCGGCTCCTGTCATTTTATTTAGATTCAATGACTTACTGAGTTCTGTTCAATTTAAAAAGTGGCAGATCTCAATACCATCCACCAATAAAAAAAAAACATTACAATATCTTGTTCATGAAAGTTTTTACATATTATTACAAGCAGAAATAAGCCAGGGAAGAAACTAGCACGCACTTTAATTATTTTACAATCGCACCAATATTTAGATCAATTGAATACACTCTACTACAGTTACAAGCATTAGATAATGAAACTCACTGCCTCTGCAGACAGACACACCATGCATTTCAGTACACACTCCTTGAGCTAACTTTAATAAGGCACAATGGGAATGCCAACCCGACCCACACACGTGGGTGGGATCAGAAACTCCTTTATACACGTGTTCATATACAAATCATTCAGATACAAAACAAGCACAAAGTTTATTTCTTATATAGGGACACTCCTTTTCAAAAGGTGATTTTGAATGGGCAACAGGGTTTCCATCCCAGATCTGAAGTGCTCTTTGAATGAGCAGTTATTGTAATGTCTTCTAGTGCACTACCTCATTCCACCACGGGGGGGGGGCAGTCTCGTACCAACACCTCGAAGCGATACACGCAGCGCTTTCCATATTTTATTAAACCCCACTGCTAGTTCAGCAGGTTTTGTCAATTCGTTTTATCAAGTGTCACTGGTAACAGAAATGCAACTAAACGCTCACAAAAATATCCCTGTGATGGTACAGGGACGTTCTGGAAGTTAATAAGGATTCTGTGCTCACATACAGGCTAACCCTTCACATGATCTGGTCAGCTTTGCTCTGGCATGCCAACATAGCCCAGATGAGTTGAGCAAGGTCTTCTGCACCCTTGCCCTGCCTCAACCCAGCTGCACTCGAGATCCCCTGTGAGAGGAGAAATCACTGACTTTCATAGCGATGATGTACATCTCTACCCCCCCCCAACCAAAAAAAGTTACACCAGAAGTATAACCTCACTTTACAACACCCCTTTGAGACCAACAAATACAATGCATTCTCCCGATGGAAATCAGTCTAAAAATAATAAAATAAAATAAAAACAAACACACAAGGTGATAGACAAGATCCCTTCATACGGATTGTATTAAAAAGATCAGTAAAGATCTTAGACACAAGCATAAAAGGGTTATATTAGGTAATATAGAGCCACACCTCTTTCGTTTTTAAGTCTAAATAATGCTGCCATTTACATGGTTACAATAGCACCCTCCCTAGAATGAGACTCATTGAAAAGAGAGGTCGTATGTGACGACCCTAGTACTGCACTGTAGCAGAGCCTTGTTTTATTAATCTAACCACAGGGATGGAAAGAAGACTCCCGGTGCACAGCAGATCCATTCCTGGTTTTACTATGAGTTTAAGATGTCCCACCTGAGCCTGTTACCTCTACACACTGGGGCTAATCAAGCTAGTAGTAAAACCTGGAACGGGTTTCCCCACCCATATCAAATCACAAGCGACATCATCTCCTAGGTACATACACAACATATACAACATGACTAAAAACAAAACGCAAAATCAGCTTCATCTGTGAAACATCTATTATTGCATGATCTCCTTATTGTTTGATAAAAATACATTTGGATTTATTTATACAAAATAAAAAAAAATTAAAAAAAAACACGCACACAACCTTTACGCTGTCCGTTCTTCTGAAAAAATAAAATAAAATGTAAAAATGTTTCTTGCGGGTTGTCATTCCGAGGTTGCGGATAATAAGCACAGTGGGTTTGAATTCCACGGTCCGTTCCCAGTAATACACAGCCTGGATGCTGCTGTCCTTTTCGCTCCCCCTGATCACACCCCTGTGATCTCTGTGATCCAGCCTCGGTACATCGTGACACGGGTGTAAACCCCAGGCTTGTTCCTCCGAGCACAGCCGTCCCCCCAGCTCACAACTCCGGCTAGGAACAGACGCCCGTTCGCCTCGATACTGGACAGGGGGCCCCCAGAGTCACCCTGTGGAAGGGGAGTAACAAACAAGCTGGATCAGCAAGACCCTTCAAAATGGTTTCAAAATCCATCCTCTTAGCCCTCACCAGCTTCAGTAGCAGACCCCTGCTCCGATCGTCACTGGAGTCTATCAGACTCCCTGGCACACCTTCCAGCCTTCCTATCTGTATTAACTGTGGTGGAAAAGAAAGTTTCTTCTCTCCTTACTACTGCAGACGTGTCGGGCTGCTCTACACCAGGGCTGGAAAACACTCCACTGCAGCTCGTCTTTCTTCTGAACTGGACCTCCGCCATCATCCTGGGGCCAGTTGCATAAAACACCTACAGTTACATTTCCCCTTAGTGTTATAGAAGTCAATACCCTAGATAAGGGGAAACGTATCCTTAAGTGTGATGCACTTCAACTTAAAGCTTAAGGAGTTTTAAGCAACCAGACCCAGGTCTAAAAGTAGTTAACTAATGTATACCTACTCGACCATCAGATATGTGGAAATAAACTTGATAAATACAATGACAAACGTTTCTAGAAGACAAAGCCTTTCGGCTTCCTCAGTAGAAGCTACATTCAATGGCAAAACGTGTGTCTGTTGAAATACAAAGAGTACCAGGGCAGGCACAAAATGACCCAGTCTCTCTCTACTGAACCTCCCAGTGCGCTCCTCTGAGACTGGATGAGACGCCCCCCGCCCTCCCTTTGAACTCTTCAGAGGAACCCTGTCGCCCCCTTGTGGTCTGCATGCAGCGCTGTGACCCGGTTCTTTCCCAGCTGTACCTGACAGGCGTCCACTCCCCCAGTCAGGACCCCGGCGCACATCATTCGGGAAGTGATGTCAGACATCAGACTCGAGCACACCGTGTCGTTGATGATTCGAACCTCAGCCTTCTGCAGCACCGTCGCACCAAAGCCTAGAGACAACAGGGACAAACACGAAACAAATCAAGTCAAGGGATGGAATTAAGACTCCCCTTGCATAGCGGTTTGATCCATTCCTGGTTTTACTATCACACCTGAGCCTGTTAGCTATACACTGGCTAATTAAGCCTGTAGTAAAACCTGACATGGGTGAAACTGCTTTGCAAAAGGAGACTTATTTCCATCCCTGGAGTCTCATCCATATCTACAAAAGCAGTATGAATCCTGATGAATTTAACAACAAACATCAGTCCCTAGCCTGCGTCTGTCTCTGTAGCTCAATCAGTTTGTGAGCGTGTGTCCCTCTCTTACCTCCCTCAATAGTAGTCTAGCCTGTGATAGACAGACTTGCATGTCTATGCCTTTGAGTGTGTGAGAGAGTTCCTCGCCATCTCTTACCCCCTTCCTTGGTGGCGCCCCAGCCCGTGATCCACACCGACTTGCCGGATGGGAAGACGAAGGTGGATTCGGGGAGGCAGATGGGCCAGATTACGCTGGTAAGGGTGACAGGACTCTCCAGCTCCATGAGGGCGATGTCGTTGTCGAAGGTGTAGGTGTTGTAGTTGGGATGAGGGATGATGCGTTTTATATTGCTCTTCACCGTCGACTTGCCCAGCTGCCCCTGAGCGTGCAGACCCATGTAGGCCTCCCAGACGCTGGCTTGAGAATACCTGCAGAGGCAAGGGCAGCTTTACATGAAGGAAAGCCTTCAACTACAGAGCCCTGCTTCACACCTCCCAGAGGCTCCTTCCAAAAGCAGCCCGGAGGCTCTCAATTAGAGGGAAAAACTAGAAAGAAACCGCTTAGGTGGACTTAACTTTGTACCAAGATTTTAATTAGACTTTAATCCATTTATCACTGTGGAACAATGCAACAGTAAAACCAATAGTTTAAAAATCCTGTTCCATGCAAATGATTAAAACAGTGATATAAAAAAAAACACACAAACACTAATGAAAAAAATTAGATAGATCTGTAATTAAAAGATTACGATTTCAAAAATTGGAATAAAATAAAATAAAATAGCACCATTTATCGGATTCTAATTGCAATATAAACCTGATTAGAGAGCATTACCTTGGTAGTTGACCTTTGGGTAAGAACCTTCCCAATATGGTCCACAACCAAACGTTACTGCCCCTCTAATCAGGCTCAGATGCTTCCCCCCCTCCTCTTTCTCCGTCCACCTACTTGACTTTGAGGTCGTCCTGGACGCAGTGGGCGGCGGTGACCAGCCAGCGGTTGGAGATGACCGAAGCTCCGCAGGTGTGTCCCGATCCCTTGACGTGCAGGCTGACCTGCCAGGGCCACTCCCCCTCCTCCGCGTTCTGACCGCCCACGATACGCGAGTGCTTGTAGGGACGCGTCCCGCAATCTGCACAGGCACAATAAACAACAGGGTCCCCGGGACTTCAGCATGCACAAGAGAGGCAAGCTATCATAGACCCGGTGAGGGGAACAACGCGAAATCCAGTCCAGGTCTTTGTTCCTACACAGATTCTCTATTATATTGATTAACCAGGTCCTTTCCTCTCATAACGTTAACTGTAAAACCTGGACTGGAACAAGATTTTTTTTAATGGATCAGAAAAAGATCAGAGAATGCCCTACACAGCATCGCAACACAAGCAATTTACAGTATAGGAAACTGGATCTGAACTCTCCAGACGTGAAAGGATCCACCGATCCCTCTTATAACGCATCTCCTAAACACAAGCCAACATGTCAGTTAATCAAAAGGAAACATGTACGACTTGTGCAGTTACTAAGAAGGTTATTACACAGCTCCATCAAGCAGGAGAATGAGCCTTTAACAGAAATGTAATAAAGATCTCACTGCAGGCGGCCTCGTCTGAGCGATCGGCGCAGTCTTCCACCCCATCGCACTCCGGGTTCTTCTTGTTGATGCACTGGTTGTTTTTACACTTGTAGCTGAACTCCGTGCAATCGATCACCACAGCTAAGGGGACGAGACAGAGCGAGCAATCAGGAGCCAGGCATGTGCGGGATGAGCTTGATGTTCTCCGGCCCCCCCTCTGCGCACCAGCCGGCTCTTTCTGCATAGCGGTTAAAACATTCCCTCGCCATCTGCCCGGTTACACACGTAATCACAATACCACACGGTCAACCCCACCCAAGACAAAATAAAACAGATCCTGAGGCAGAACTGAAACCAAGTCAATTACAAAGCTGTCAAATATTGTCTTGCTGAAAGCGAACATTTTCATTGAGTTTTTTGTAGCGATCCACTTTAAAACAGGTTGGCAGAAGGGGCTGTGTCGAATTGCACTGGCAATAAAGTTTCTACCCTTTCTACTGTACAAGAGCACTGGGAGTACTGGGAAGGGGAAGGTTTCCTTACTGGTGTCGCAGTCTGATTCGTCGCTGCCGTCCCTGAGTCGTCCCGGCGATCGCAAAGCATCTTCTTGGAAATGCATTTCCCGTTTCTGCACTTGGCTTGATCGGACTTGCAGGCTGGGAAACAAGACTCACACGTTTACTGAGGGGCAGCGGTCCTGACAGACTGGTGCAGCCACTTCAGAAACAATGACCTTTTATTACATAAGGCAAGAGGCCAAACATAATAACATTTAACAACTTAACCTAGCAGACAAGCGACTGACAAAAATGTGTTTGTTTTTTTTAAATCACGTAACTAAAATGATTTGAATTTGTTTTTATCTTTGAATTTTTTTTTAAATTTTTTATAAATCAGTGTATGGTCGACGCGTCTCCCCAGGTATTTCTCTGCAGTTGTTCAGTGCTCTTTCATGCACTTACCACAGGGCTGCTCGTCGCTGTTATCTCCACAGTCATTGACTCCGTCACAGACCCAGAATTTGGGTTTACACAGAGAGTTCTTGCATGCAAACTGGTCCGTCTTGCAAGCTGGGAGGACAGAAAGACATACAAAACGGTGAGTGTTTAGGGTGCTGCGGGGATGCCAGACAGTGCACTGACAACAGCACGCCATGCACGCCTGTTAAAGGGACTGGAAAGAGGTCATACAGGGGTTACTCTATGGAAAACACATTCACTGCACAGCAAAGTAATTCAGCAGGGGAGTCATTCCAGCTCAAGAGGACCAGAGAGGCGTCTCCTCCACTTGGAGATCGATGATGATGATGATGATGATGATGATGATGATGCAGACACATAACCCACATGTGAATGAGAAGAGGGCTGTGTGTTAGGGTGAGTCGGTGCTGTGTGCATGCAGACGTGTCTGCATGAAGGATGACGACACTGACCAATTCATTTTAAAAGCTTGGTTCAAGAGGTCCCTCGTGTCCCACTTGAGCGGGACCTGTGCAGACAGGCGCAGTGTTCTCCCCCCAGGTGTTGATTCTAATCGTTCTGTGCGGTACTTACTGCATCCGAGCTCGTCGCTGGAGTCGCCACAGTCATTCCAGCCGTCACACCGCAGCTTCTCGCTGACACATCGGTCGTTCGCACAGTGAAACTGTGAAGGGCAGGCTGCAGGAGAGCAGACGAGAGGAGAGGGACCAGGGGTTAATACAGAACTCTCATCAGCCAGAACCTCAAAACACTCCATCGGAAGGTAAAGCTATACAAGTCAGTCAAATACATAGAAGGAGGCACTAGCCGAAAAAAGTCTGTTTGACTTATTATAGTAATACAAGGGGTAGAAAATTCAGATCCTTGAACACAGACACACAGGAATCCGCTTTTAACCTTTACAAATGTCTCGGTTCTCATGCCCTCAAGAACTAATGAAAGGCATAGCCATAGAAATGATTGCGTGACCCATCAACGGGCACACAGTCGCCTCCAGTCTGCCCCCTGTTGACAGGTTTAGAAATCAACCCCTAAGCCCTTGACTGCCCACCTCTAATATAGGAATGGTGTACTGTGTTCTGCTTGGTCTCATGTGAGCCAGCTGGGTTTGTACACTTACGGTTGGAAGGTTCGAAGGCTGCATACTGCGCAGTGAAGCCTCTGTCCACATAAGTTGCGTCGGAATGGAATCGGATTGTCATCTCGTTGGTCTGGCTGGAGACCACCAGCATTTTCTCATCCCCGCAGTACCTGAGTCAGACAAACAGACAGCATTGATTCACCTGCCCCCAGTACCACAGTGTGCACAAGTTCTTCACAAACGCTGCGGATCACCGCAGTCTTTTTGCGATGATCACACTGATTTGATTTGGTAGTTTTACCGCGACCGAGCCGCCGCCAGCAAAGAACTTTAAAAGTGAAGATAAGCGTGAGTCATGAGGTTTACTCTTATTCATTATGGACCAACGTCCTTTCAGTAGCCATCACACATCCACAGGAAACACCTGCATTAACGACTCTTAACAGACAGCAAATCCCAGAATGGATTCGTTTATTGTTTTGGTCAAAAGCAAGTGACACCCTGGAGTAGCTTGAACAGGCAGTCACAAATGCAGAGCGTGCTCTTCGGTGTTTCTGTCCAGCAGTCGCTGGTTTACCTGGCGTTTCACGTGTGCGTGCCTCACCTCTGTGTGTTGATCTCCACGTAGTCCTTTGTGCAGCTCTTGAGTTTCACCCCAGGTTCGCTCATCATAAACTCCGTGAAAGTCACCTTGGCGCTCAAACCCGCAGCCACCTTGGATACAGAAAGTACTCAAATAATCAATGAAGGGCACTTTACGCGATGGGTAATGCGTTTGTCTGAGCGGATTTAAAACTAGGTGGTGCAGGTTATGTGATCGGAAATGAGCGTTTGATAAAAACATAAGATAATGTAACAGAGTATGCATAATCATGTTGTAGAATTATTTTCTTATTAATTATTATTAATCAATAAATCAATCTACTTAACAGAGGAATGTTTCTGCCGTTTTGCGTTTTTGATGTCACAGCGGATGTGGGGTGCAAAGCCTTGCCCCTCTTACCTGGATTTTCCAGGTGCAGTCCATGTTTGGGGAGTAGAACGCTGGGTAGTTGGGGGAGGTGAACTTGCCGCTGTTCCCAGTGAGCTGACCGCCGCAGGCTGGCAATGGAAACACAAGGAGAAGCGAACACGAGTGTTTAAACACAACCAGGCTCCAAATTCACATCCGATTTTGAACCCAGGACAATACAAGTGTTGGATCAGCAATGTAGCTGTACTTCTGTTTGTAGCCGAAGCTACAACAATACATATCTTCCCCCACCAATAACAAGTCTGAATTACCGTTGCTATCCTTGGGAATCTGGCTGTACTCCGCTTTGAATCCCGGGAAATTTCTATTGTCATCTGTGACCAGAGCCAGGAGCATGACGTTCCCAGATGAGATCAAGACCAGGGGCTCCGAGGGGGAGAAAGTCCCGCACTTCCTAAGGGCAAAAACAACATCAAAGTCGTGTCAGATTTCAGAATGGATTTTTTGCATACAACTGTAAGTCGCCCTGGGTAAGGGCGTCTGCTAAGAAATAAATAATAATAATAATAATAATAATAATAATAATAATAATAATAATAATAATAATAATAATAATTCTGATATTCTGGGACTGGGAAGAGACATCACACTGTGCTTTCCTCCTTCCTAAACTGACCATCTCAATATAGAAATCCTTATTGTGGTAAGAGTGGATCTGCTTGTCCATCCATCTTTCTGTCTCTCTCTGTTTACAGGTTACCTGCAAATGTATCTGCTTGTAACGATAAACGCAGACCACGATGCATTACATTATCACAATATGCAGGCGACGGTCCTCGTGGGCTACATTTCAATGATGTGAAAAAAGAGAAAATGATCATTTAAAACATGTGGACTGTTTCGCCAAGCTATCTGTTCACAGAAACTACAAGCCATGTGTATCCGGCATTCAAAAAGCATGCGTAGGGCTCCCAAGTGGCGCATCCAGTAAAAGCACTCGCGTAGAGTGCAGGATGCGCCCTATAGTCTGGACGTCGCCGGTTCGAGTCCAGGCTATTCCTTTGCCGACTGAGGACGGGAGCTCCAAGGGGCGGCGACATTGGCCGAGTGCCGGCCGGGTGGGGACGACCTAGGTCAGCCAGGGTGTCCTCGGCTCACCCCGCACCAGCGACCCCTGTAGTCTGGCCGGGTGCCTGCGGGCTTGCCTGTAAGCTGCCCAGAGCTAAGTTGTCCTCCGACGCTGTAGCTCTGGGTGGCTGCATGGTGAGTCTGCAGCGTGTAAAAAGCGGGCTAGCGGCTAACGCTTCAGAGGACAGCGTGTGTTCGTCTTTGCCCCTCACGAGTCAGCGCAGGGGAGGTAGCGGTGAGCTGAGCTTAAAAAAAAAGACACGCTTCTGGTCCCGATTTCCGTGGAAAGGATTCATGGACAGAGCCCTGCTGCTTACTCTGCCAGCACGCGTGTCTCCAGCAGTCCCAGCGAGTCGTACACACGGGCAAAGTCTTTGCTGCAGTCGTCCTCCAGGCTGAAGGTGCTGAAGTTCAGCTTGAGCACATAGCCAGGGTCGGCCCGCAGCCTCCACAGGCAGTGGGTGTCCATTGGGTAAGGACTGTTGGGAAACCCTGGAGAACTCAGGCTGCCAGTCACACCTGGCTTGGCATGGAGGTTATAGCTGCACTTATCTATGAGAGAGAGAGAGAGAGAGAGAGAGAGATTGCTGATTAACTGGGGTGCAACGACAATACCTCATGGAATGCATTCTGTATTGTATATCACAATCCGGTACTTGAGGTCCAGAATCCTCCACATTTTATAGGGATCATTAAATAATTAACATGAACGATTTTGACCTAGAAGGTGGGCAAATTAGTTCAACAAACTACTTCAGGGAATTGTGCACCCCTGCCTGTTACATACACAGCAGAGACGCAGGGAGGAGCTGGTTACTTACTGCTGCGAGCCATTCGCGGATCCATAGCTGTAAAACAAGGAGAGAAAGGAAAGAGCCGTTGTGATTTTGCTTATAGTTTGAGATATAATAAAATGCATAATAAGTATGAGGGTGTGTTTGTCTATTTATCAGCTTGAACAATAGGTTGGCTATTAATATGCATTAGAAGTCACGTCACCATTGGAATCTTGCACTCTTTGTATGACAGACAGCAAACAGCGGAAGAGAAATCTCAACACGATTAGACGTGATGAAATGGTTTCGAACCAGACATGTTCCATTCAAGACCAAGGCTGGGGTCAATTTTTGTTTTTCAATTCCAATTCCTTTTTAAAAATCAACTCCCAAATCCCATCCCAATTCCAACACATCGCTGATCAAAATTGCAATCAGCAGCAGTCTGTCAAATGAGCTTCTCACAGTGGCAACACATTACTTCAATTGAAGTCCCTGTCAGTCAATGAACGGGCTTCAAATGAAAGCCTTTGAACAAATCGCAACAATTACCAGGTCTCTGAAATTCATTTGAAGGAATTGGGAACAGATTTTAAAGAGTCTCTTAACCCTTGGAGTGCAGGGGGGTTTACTCACGGAGAGTCACCATCGCATCCACTCTCAGCTGCTCGGGTGCGAGCTTCCTCTGGCCACGGAGAAGTTTTTTGCCGATCTCTGCCAGGGCAGAGTCCACTGCTGCCTCCTGATTTGCTGGCACATCGAACTCCGAGATGTAGTAGGCGATCACAGACCCTTCACTGCCGGGGGAGGGGGGGAGGAAGGATTAGCAAGGACTTCAGGTGCTAGTTTTTATTATTTATTTTCACTCTACATTATTAGGGAACAAATCAAAAGGGTATTTACAGCACAATGGGTCTAAGCAGCGGGACTACATACTACAGTTGTAACGGGGTCTAAGCAGCGGGACTACATACTGGAGTTATCTTTTAGAAGTATTGATCGGTTGGTATTCAATAAATCCATTGACAGTTTCCGGCCTCGGTATGCCACTACAGCAGTAAAAATGTCAGCGCCCCAGAGGAGAGGAAAATCATCTTCCTCATTGGCTTTTGAAAGTTAAGAAGTTAATTGCCATTGATTGATACTCGGTTGTAAAGGTGAGGGAAGGACAGCTTTTCTTGTTTTGAAATCAACACGTTAATGAATGGATTTATTGACTACCTGACGATAAATACTTCTTAAAAAGACAGTTCCGCGTAAGGGTTTTTGCACACACACCCCCCCCCCCAACTAAACACCAGGGTTTAGGAGCCTTGATAGAGGATCCTGCTTTGTGTGCCAAGGTTACAAATTCAAGCATCTGACAGTGCAGTGACATTGTCAGCTTTTTATTGTTTTATTTCAGTACGTGAAAGGAGCTATACCCAAGTCTAAGCTGTATCGTTCTGTACCGTATTGTGCATTTCTGTCTGTGGAAATACCTAAAACGCCATGGGGGTCCCATTACGATTCAAACGATATTCACATCGATTGAATGGATCCCTACAGCAAGTTTAAAACAGCTCCCTCAGACAGTCCAGGGGTCCAATGCATTCAGTTTCCTTTCACCTGTCGCTTTTCTGCGAGACACACAAGACTACAAGTACCAGAATGCACTGCGAGAAACCTGTACCTTGGAATCTAGATGCATGAGGTCACCCTATGCCTGGTATCTTAGCTCCTGTGTTTCGATGGAGTTGCACATACCTGAAGGCATTGACTGTCGACCGAACGTAGTACCTGGCCAGCTGGGGCGTGTTCGAGTACAATGTTTTAAGCTAGAAAGAAAAAACAGAAAATCACAGGAATGCCAGACAGTGAGGTAGGCGTGCGAAAGCATTGTGGTGGAAACACATCTGTGAACGCGGCGATGGATCCAGACTGGTGAAACCAACCTGGTCTTGCACCTTGGCAGCCAGAGCACTGAACTCCGGGCTGGCAGAATCCTCATAGGCATCCTGGAAAGTTTCGCTGGTGATGTGCATGGTGCCAGCGTACATCTTGAACACCTTCATCTCTCTGCGGACTGGGAAAGAACAGAAAATACTAATGAGAGCACATGATGAGGACTCGCAGCAAGTATGTTTAAACAACATTACAGTAAAAACATTGCTACGTATGGATACAGCAGGGCCAAATACTTTAGTTCAGGTCCCTGTGTGATCTCCAGGACTAGGACCGCCCTAGACAGACCGCTCATCCCATCGTAGCTTAAGCCATGTTCAAGCAACACTCATGAAAACTGCTTGGTAAAAACATGACCTGCATCTCCAGCTGCTTCAGCAGCGGACCTCCTGGTAGTTTCATCCCCGGAGTTACTCACAGTGGAAATGCCAGACCAGCAATCCGGTCATCACAGACAGGACAGCGATGAACACCAGGGTGGCCACGATGGTCAGCGCCTTCTTGGGTCCCTTCTTCTCCAGCTTCTTGCTGTTCGAGGCGGGCAGGAACTGCACCCCCGTGTCCCAGCTGTCATCCTGCAAAACAGCGCGGTTAGGAAAGCAGAGGACAGGCCGACTCTGAATCAATTACAGCGAGCCAGCGTCACGATCGTGATAACACACTCCAAGAATATTCGCAAGAATGCATTTAAGGCCTGTATGTGTGTTACAGCAGCATTAAGGACGCTGAAAATCACTTCTCATGAGTTTAAAAATGTTGATCAAGAACATGTTCTTTCAGGAAGCTTTTGGCTACATAACTTGTGTTACACCAGGTTTTCAGCCGGCATTACAATGCAGGAGGGTGTGCTCCAAGCTGTGGCACATGTATCGTGGAATGGGCATTAACAGAACATCACTCCAGATTCGTTTTCAAAACTCACTTGGATGATCTGATCTTGGCATCTTTGCAAAAGCTTTCCAGAGCTGCTGCTTGTACGACAACAGCTGCAGAGTGACATGCACGTTGAGTTTTTGTTCATTATTATTTCCTTCTGGTTCACAAGAATAGCTTTATATTTTCTGTACTTGGATCAAGGATGAAAATCAGAAAAAAAGTTTGCTAAACTGCGCATGTCGAGGGTGGAGTCATATTGCAATGCTAATTATTTGACTTGGGTGACCTTTTCCATAATGTGCCCTCCCAATAGTGCCACTGGAAAGCACTCTACAATACAGGTGCTATCTCTTAGGAGTGCAGGATGTGTCCTGTTCCAATGCTGTAGATACAGAGCTTCTCTGCTCACACGACTTCTCTGTCTTCCCACGACTTTAGTCTCGATACGGAGGGTGGAGAGAGGGATAGTGGAATAATGACTTCCCCTCTCCAAGCAAGTGAACCGGTCAGACAGGTGCTATCCACGCGAATCACCGAGCACACTGTAACAAAGCCTTCGTCTGGGGCAGTGCGCTGCTTCAGGGAACACAGCCAAATTGAGGTGTTGAGCAACATTTCCCTTCCAAAGACACACCACCACAGTACCAACGGAATGAAAACAGCAGATCGGTGACTTGGAATGAAACTGTAAGTCTCTGAAACGCACCGAGGAGATGAAGGCTGGGTCGCAAATGAGGTCATCGACACTGGCTAATCAAAGCAATGCATTTCCTGCAGGAGGGGGGGGGGGCTCGTTATTCTGGATATGGGAGTCGTTGCAGCATGCTGCACACAAACACACAGGGGACGTGATTCACAAAACCGAGGTATTAAAGTGCTGGCAGTTCCACACAGTCAAACACAGAAGAGATCTTAAAAAAGTAAATTAGGACCGACTGGGTTAGTGAAAAATCCATACCAGCATCGAGTTAACTTCTTGTTCAAAAGCTTTCATGCCAAACCCTTTTAGTGTATTAGCAATTATAGTTGGGGGTTGCCTCCTTTGCCTCAGGATGTTTTTTGTTTGTTCTTCAATGTCTAGAAGGTGCGACAGAACACAATAGAATCGGTTTTGAATCATTCAACTCAAATCACTAGCAACAAAAAAATACGTGTCGTTATACAATTCAGCACAGCAACAAGAACACTGTCGACATGGTTGGAAAACAAAAGGCATTGACAACGACTTAAGAAATGACCCGTAATTATTGCTGCACGATGGCAAGCTAGGGCAGCACAGCATGACCTGTGTGGAGGTCAGTGTGTATACGGCTCCTCAGAGGGCCTCGGCTATGCAAGCTTGCAGCGAGACCGTTTGACCTGCTTACGTTCTGAGGAAGTGATTCCTTTCTTACACTATTCTAATAAATATGTCCACTGCATGGATTTAGATCAGGCTTGGAGTTCATTGCTATTTAATTAGAGGGGAAGGTGCAGCAGAGCAAAAATGAACCCAAGAGGTAGAGCTGGCTGAAGCAGTGCAGACTCTCTCTCTCAGAAAGACAAGAAAACAGGGCACTGATCACAGGCAATGATTCAGTTAATCTTCTCTGTGCACTTTCCCAGTCTCCAGCGGAGAGTTTATGCTCTGCAAACAATGCCACCTGGAGCGTTTACCAGGAAGACAGTTTGCCCAACGACCGGGTGAAACACAATCAAGAACCTCCTTACCTGAAGAACAGGATTCACGCATCTGAAATGAGTGTGGGCAGCCTTAGTGATGGTCTTCCTTTTATTACAGTGCTGTGCTGTTCTGTGTCGGTTTGGGAAAGAGGGACCGTTTAATCTGAACTCTGCAGAGTAGAGCAAAATAAATCCACTGGAAAGAACGCCGATATCTTAGAAAGGGGGGGGAATGCAAATTAGCATCACAGGATGCCCCATGAGAGTGGACAGGCACCTCAAGACGTTCACAGATTCTGAAACAATGATTTGCACTATTGAAAGTGCTAACCAAGTCACATCACAGATAACCACCTAACTGGAAAGCTGGTCTCTATAACAGGCAAGGAGTGGAATTGCAGCCTTGGTTAGCACTCCTTTGATCTGGTGTATATGAACCACTCTCTGCACTGGCAGGCGCACGCTTGCAGTGCTTGGGGGAGTGTGAGGGTGGGGTCTGAGATCTGCCATTCAACAACTTTAAAAAGAAAACAGAGACAAAGTTTAAAAGCTTGCTCAAGGTGAAATCTCCTCTTTTAAAAGTCCTAACACAATGGGTGTGTGTGTTCATTTAATAAGAGTTTTAAGTAAGAAGCCAAACAGGTTTTTAACTCCCTACTAGACGAACCCAGTTTGCTGTCCATCGTTTTATTTCCTGTCGTTATTTTCACTTTGTTTAACTGTGGCACCACACTATCAGTCCACTTCCTGTGCGACAGCCTTTAGGACCGCCCCTGGCTTCACTTCCTCTTGGTCAACACAGGGCAGAATTTGATACGAGTTTTGCTTTACCTCATAAGTTGTTGGGGTATTTCTTGTTTGTGTTCAATGCCTGGTGAATGAAATATGTTTGGTATTCATGAAAGTGCTGTACCGTCAGAAGTCTATTTTATTTTTTTATACATAGTCTGGCATTTCTTGCCCAAAAGTACTACCAAACATAGCAGTGAAGAGAGTACTGCTCAAATCAATTAAAAGCACAGACGGGACTCAAAGTACATGCTGTATCTCTTACTGCAACAAAATACTGTCAACTGCGCCAGGAACGTGCTCAAGGAATTAAGTAGTAGCAGTAGTGTTCTTTCAGTGGTTAAATGGCGATTTCATTTTTTATCAGTTAAAATCTATATACAGGGAAATAAGATTCCTATTGTATAGCAGTTTCACCCATTCCAGGTTTTACTATTAGCTTGATTAGGTCCCAGTGTATAGGTAACAAGCTCAGATGTGTCTTACTAAACTCCTAGTAAAACCAGGAATGGATCAAACTGCTATGCAATGGGAGTCTTGTTTCCATTTTAGTAACTAAGAGGCTGCTATAACCAAGAGGAATTTCCTGTTAGAAATGACTCAGTCTTGTGATGCGGCAACTACAACCCAGATAGACTTTTTGAGAAATTACACATTTTGCAAAGGTATTTACAAACTACAAATAATAATAAGCATGTTATATAAAGGCACATGCGTTGCAGTTTCTACAGGGATGGAAATAATGATTGCATAGCAGTGTCACCCATTCCAGTTTTACTACAAGCTTGACCAGCCACAGCGTCTCGGTAACAAGCTCAGGTGTATCTCATAGTAAAACCAGGCATGGATCAAACTGCTATGCAACGGGAGTCTTATTCCTATTCCTGGAGTGGGATTCAGGTTCACCGACAACTACGGATTACATCCCAGCGCAACCTCTGACCCTGTCCTTGTATTCTAACAATGCAGAGATATTGCTTGGGGGTAGAACAGCTTTCAGTCTTTGTTCTGACCTGGTACTAATAAAATGCATTCAGTTTCAAACTTCCTCGTTAGGAACAAGAGAAATCAAATCCTGTTTGCACATTCCAGTTTCAATGAAACACTCTGACAACGTTTGGCACAGACACGAAGGCAGCCCAGCCAGTCCTAAAAATAACAATTCTCCCTTGTTTCTGCGTGCCTGCAAATCGTGACTCGGATCAACACATGCTTGGTGCTCAGAGGCAGGGGAGACCACCAGCAGCAGCGACACACCATCAGGAGATTAGTTTACTTTTCAACACACAAGCTGTGTACTGCACAGGATCTAAAGGTACAGCTCATTTTCTGTAAAGAAACATTTAAAAAAAAAAAAAAAAACACATGGACAGGGAGTTGACCAAAGTTGTTTACTCCAAATCGTCCTTGGCAAATTTTTGTTTTAAAGAAGGGAAACGTCATGTGATTTCACAGTCAGGGTCAATTCCTTTTTAGTCAATTACAATTCCTTTTTAAAATCAATTCAATTCCAATTCGTTACACTGGGGGGGAGGTGTTTGGGGTGCGAGCACACTCGTTACACTGACAAACGGGAGGGGGCGTGCTGCACCACAGCAAACTGAAACCAAGATAAACAAGAGTCATCCCAAAACACAATCAGCCCAGCGATCTGCACAGACAGGTGATTGATCAGGACCCACAGCCCAGCGATCTGCACAGACAGGTGATTGATCAGGACCCACAGCCCAGCGATCTGCACAGACAGGTGGCTGATCAGCACCCACAGCCCAGCGATCTCCACAGACAGGTGATTGATCAGGACCCACACCCCAGCGATCTGCACAGACAGGTGATTGATCAGGACCCACAGCCCAGCGATCTGCACAGACAGGTGATTGATCAGGACCCACAGCCCAGCGATCTCCACAGACAGGTGATTGATCAGGACCCACAGGCCAGCAATCTGCACAGACAGGTGATTGATCAGGACCCACAGCCCAGCGATCTGCACAGACAGGTGGCTGATCAGCACCCACAGCCCAGCGATCTGCACAGACAGGTGATTGATCAGGACCCACAGCCCAGCGATCTGCACAGACAGGTGATTGATCAGGACCCACAGCCCAGCGGATCACTACACATAGAGAGAGCTGCACAGCAGAAGAGCATACAGACGGACTGTACACCTCCTGTGACCTTAAAATCCTTCAACTCCCTGCATCACATGAAGTTCTATTTGTGGAATTCTCAGACTGTCAGGTTTTCAGAACATGGTTCCAGAATTTAACTCTTTCAAGGCCGGGCAGCTCGGGCCCACCCTTTCACTGCGATGCCTGGTTTGTTTTTCCACTGCATCATTTAAGACGGCATTGCAAGGTGATCGGTGTGTAGCGAGAGGCTTAAAACAGTCCAGTGGACTGAAGGGAAGGCTAGATGAACTCTGAACCTGGATGAGCTTGTAGTTAGGAGGGAACACAGAGAGCTCATTTTGAGAGCAAGCGGCAAACACAAGGCAGATGTGCAGGCTGCAGTGCAGTTAGTTTTGGAGAATGTGATTATGCCAGCGGGGGTAAGGACCCTGATTAAGAGGATGAAGAGCTTTTGGATCCTATTTTCGCTGTAGGCACTGAAAGGAAGGCGATTCAGGATTTAACTTTGTCCTTTCTCTTATGTTCTTGCTCACGTATCCCTTACTAACATGCCATGAAATTGGTTTATTTAATGCGTTTATATAGAAGTTACCTGTCAGATTGATCGCTTCTCGAGAGTTATTCAGTTTGATGGTTTACTTTATTAAGCGCTGTTCTAACAAGCCAGTTGTGCTTATAGTGCACATTTGCTGCGGCTTTAGCACACTTGTGATTGACCGTGCTTGACAGTGCAGACCCCTGTACAGGGGATCAGAGAGGCAGGCTAAGCCTATCTGGTGAGACGGACAGCTCTCCAATCCCCAAGCCTCATCCTCTGGTTTGTATTTAATTAGCTACACGATCCCCTTTCAAATCTGCTCACTTCACGTCTTTATCACCCGGAGTGATTTCAAACAAGGAAGTACGACTAGCGATGCAGAAACCCTGCAGCCTCCTTGTTTGAGCTACACACAGAAATGTCGTCATTCTATTAATGATTTACAAGTGTGCCAAGTCCCATTCTGAGCTTCCAGAGCGACCCTTTCTGTGAGCTGTGTGTCACAAACTGACCAAGGAGACCACTGTAAAGGAAAGCACATGACCCCAAGGGCACTTGCTTACTGTGGGGAAAGACACAGCTTCTGTGATGTAAATCACAGCTACACAAGGAGGGAGAGGGAGAGAGGGAAGGAAGTCACCCTGGAGTGAAAGAAAACAGCCTAGTGTGAAACATACAGGACAAGGACAGAGATGCTAGCTAGTATGTGGTTGCTTGCAACAGCAGGAGGTTTATAAGTACTTCAGTACCTGTGGTTTTAAAGTTTTATTACGTAAGCTCTATTGTCTTTGGAAATACTATTACACTGGTATAGGAACAAGCGAAAACGCTTTGTCTACCTGACTTGATTTTCTCGTGTGCTTTTTGGTCTGACCGTTCCAACAGAGCTTGCTTAGAAACCCCACATGGGAAGACACACCTTGATCAGGAATGCATCCCAGCAATTCTGAGAAACACTTCCGTGTGCTCCAACCAATCCAAAAAAACGATTTGAGAAAGCATCCGATAAGCAGGGAATGCCTGGGCCGACTTCATCATCATTGGGTTCAAATGAAGAAAGAGTCTGGCATTGCACAGGCCCATTGCTGCCCTTTGTACCCCACACAATAACTTGGTATCCCTGAGCAGTGAGCCGTCTTCTCTTCAAATACAGGCAGAAGATGTAAGTGAGATATCCCATAAGCGTTGATAGAAAATATTATCTTCTACAAACGCTGATCTGCAGGTATTTGTTCTTCAGTGCGGGTTCACAGAGACTGCTATCACATAGAATTTCTTACACAGGTGCACTGCAGACTCTCGAAGCACCTTTATAATTCCTGACACAACAGGATCCAAACTGCAGTGTGTAACATGGCAAACATGACAAAATTGTGTTTTGTTACTAGTTATATATATATATTTTTTTTTAATGCGTTTTGGTGCAAAGGCCTTTAATATTCTGTCCCCTCGCTTGTTGCTTCGATTCAGGACCCTGAGATGAAAGCCATTATCCCAAACCACCCAACCCCCATATAATAATAGATGGCCTTCAGTGAGGTACAGGAAAATAATTCCATCTAGGGTTTCTGTAACGTCATAAATTAGGAGACTGAAGGTCAAGTAGTTTATAAACTGTCACAGAAACCCGAGATGGAATTGTTTTCCTGTAACTCACTGAAGAGGCCCATCTGTTATTTTTTATAATACACTGATACCCTTGTGATGCTAATATTAAAGACGACGAGGTTCAGCCGTCCATGTATATATATATATATATATATATATATATATATATATATATATAAACTGTATTAATACCCATGTGTTTTAAGCTGTCCCTTTCAATGAGAGATGCTGACTAAACAACATTAGCCTTTGTGGAAATTGGTAAACAAAGTTCCTCACTTTAAGAGAAGGTATTTTTTAAAGAGGAGCTGTAATTAGTGAGGGATTTGTATAAATAGGTGATTGAACGACATCATGTTGCTTAGAGACGCCATTTAAAAAATAATAAACACATATTACTTTTAAAAACAGACTTACCCCAGATTTAGGGTTGTATCTCATTCCAGAATCTAAGTAATCCATTTTGTTCATTTGAGAAGCTGGCTGTTCCTGTTCCAAACCACACACGGAAAATTATAATATATATTGAAAATGTTTGTTTTTTGTTTTTTTCTTTTAAGGTTTGTATTTACAATCGTGCTCTCCTTTCTGTAAATATGAGGGTGTCACTTCATCTCCGGCCTTTGTGTCTCATTTTGTACGGGCTTGTTTTGCTCAAGTTTCAGGTGACTGGGCTGCAGGTGCAGCTTACCCAAACAGGTTAAAGATAATTACAAAAGATTACGCAAACAAAAACAAACTAATGATACACAACTCCGGAGAGACTGCCCTGAAAAAAAATCCTGTAATCCAAAGTGTGGGAAGTAGTGTAATGAACACAGATATGCGATTGGGGTCGTTTTTGGTTCCCCTCTGAACGTTTTCGTCTTGTTTATTGGTTTGTGACCCAGAAGCTCTTCCGCCTGCCTGCAGTGTTTTTGAGGCGTGGCCCCTCTGGATCTCTCGAGAATACCTGCTGCTTCCGTGTACAGGTGAGCTGGGGCGTGGCTAGAGACCGAGAGACAGACAACACCCTCCCCCCATCCCGAAACTAGATACGAGAGATGATACCAAGCCCTCCCCACGCCTAGTGTCACACAGCCTCTCCACAGGTAGGAATTACACAAACAAAGCGTCACTGGAAGAAAGCCTCTACACTCATTAGATTATATTAGTATTTATATAGTATTTTAGTTACACATACCAGGAAAACGTCATTACTTTGGCACAGCCAGTTTGTTTTTCAAGAGCGACCGGTGTTGTTGTTGGTTCGCTTTTTGCTCAAAATGAATTGACATCAACAAATATTTATTTGTTCATTTTTTATGATTATTACATTTCCAATTGATGATGATGATGATTCTTATCATCTATTACTTGTATAAACTTAATTTCTCTGTTGGGGTCGCGTGAAAAAGAATATAGGCTGTTGATGCCACTTCTACTTAGAACAAGAATTAGAATTATATGCAGCATTTTCAGCTGCTAACAATTGTCATGGAGAAACTGAATACACGTATTACCGCTTCACTCTGGCACAGACTGCAGATGGAAGTTCTGGTATATTCAGATACACTGCAAGAACGGATGCTGGAGATTGTTGATTTGTAACACTGCTGACTCAAGGATACAGTGCCTGGTAGTTGTGTTCAGGGTTTGGGTAACGCACTGTGCAAACTATTGCACCCTCTCCTGGCTCACATTCCATATTCCATAAGGATTTGCTTTGTGTAGTTTTAAACGATTACACACTGTAGTAGTATTGGATGAATCACTTTCCATTTATACTGTAGTCTGTGTGTGCCTCCTGCCTTTCAAGAATAATTTGCTGGTAACTTCACTGAATGATTGTGTTTACCTGGACAGCCAGAACTGGCTCATTGATTTTCAGATAGTGTCACAATATTAGATTTAAACATATAATCCAATATATTTATCAATGTATTTCCATACTACACTGTGTATTTTACAAATGATCTGCTGTTGCTGCATTGTTTCCAGTGTTTATTACCATGGTACTCTTTTTGGTTCCTGGTGAAGTTCATTTGAGTTCTGACCCCTTATATTGTCCATGCGTGAACCTTTCTTACAATAGGTTCTAGATCAGGGGGGTCCAATCACAGTCCTGGAGGTTCATTCCACTCCAGGTTTAACAGGTAGAATGATATGATGAACTGTTCCAGGGTCTGGGTGGTCGTTTCATTGGTTAAATTGGAGGCTGTGTCCAGTGGTTAAAGAAAGGGCAACCAGGATCGGTTCAAATCCCACTGAGTGTGAAGCAAGTCACTTAACCTTTGGCACAACTTGCAGCTCATGCATATCACAGTCTCTGTAAGTGTGGATTCTGCAAATAAACATATGAACAAATTAACCAGGAGTGGAAGAGCCAACTTTGGCCACTCCTGTTCCAGCTCATAAGGGTTCCATTTCTTCATAGAACCATTATACGGGATTCCAGATTCCATGCTCAATATTTAGAGGTTCCACATACAAAGCTTTAGTTTTAGAATGTCCTAATGGTTCTAATCACGCCCATCAAGGTCCAAAACAGGGATGCTCTGTAATACATTGTAGACAGCGCTCAGCATTGTAGGGATACTATCTAGTGTTTAATATGTGCAGTAAGGTTAACATGTAACTGAAGTACCTCTGTGTGTGGGGATGTAGTTATTTATTTATTTAGCTGACCCTGGCAGGTGAATAGAGGGTGTATTTGTGACCCCGCTCTTGTCGTGTGTTTTTAGCAGCAGCCGGTCGTGTGGCTGAGTTCAGTTCTCAGATCTTCGGATTGCAGAATGCCGAGATCCTGTCTGAACACGTCTGTGACGAGCTGCTGGAAACATCGCTCAGGAATGTCGTTCTCCTCCTTCCTCTGCGAGAGAATCAAATGCTGGTGCGGCTGTCCAACCCATTGAGAGAGGACCCATGCTGGAGGGGTCCTGCCTCTCCAGCTGTGAGAGGCAGACTTCTCTCCCCTTTACGTCTACAAATTAGGGAGCTGGACTGGAAGTCAAGAAGACTGCCCACACCTCTCTATACCCCAATCATACACTCAGCTCGTAGGGGCAGTATGGTGGGTTTCTTAGCAAAAGCAAGCAAAGGAAATATATAAATGCGTCTCAATATTGGGCAAAATATATTCCAATACGTTGAGATTTAAAAATATATTGATAAATATATTCTCTAATCTGTGAAACGTGCCAATGATCTGTATGCTACATTCACACTGTATCCTTTGAGTGTTCCAGCACGGTTTAGTGTGGGTGGATATTGTAATACTGGTTTCCAGTATACCCATATGTTGCTCTCCTGTATTTTGGAAAAACGTGTTCTCCTCTCCTCCCCATAAGGGAAGTGCTGATGTCGTAGCCAGGGTGGAGCTGCGTGACGAGACCGGGAAGCAGGTTCTCAAGGGGAGAGGGTGTAGTGCAGGCGTGGACGCACTGGAGGGACGCATCACCCCTTACAACACAGCAATCCGTTTAGATTGTTGCTATTATTATTATTATTCTTCAGACGGGAAGACCACCTGGTTAAAGATTGCATCAATTGAAAAGGGATTGTGTAACACAGCAGCTATTAAATCAGTGGCGATGGGAGTTCTCGGCTGTAGAGAGGTTCGGAATCTCTGGAAATTCCAACTGGAGGGCTTTATTGCCATTATAGATGAACAAATACATGGAAGGCTTTTTTATGCATTAAGTGCAGGCTTAGAAAACAGACACACAAAACAGACACTAAAAGAAAAAGCCAGAGACTTTTTTTAATGGAAGTAGTAGTGTTTATTGATGTGTTTTTCCCCTTAATTAGAATTTGTTTTCAATTTAATTTCATTCCCCCCTTTTCCTAATTTTTTTTTTTCTTTCTGCAATCATGCAGGAGTTACAGGATAAAGAAGCCATTTGGGTGCATAGTGGAACAGTAACACACAGAGGAGATACTCGTCACAGGAAACAAATACAAATAAAATTGAATTATTATTACGCCACAGGTTACCAGAACCTCGATAGAAAGCCATGACATCAACCACACAGGCATACAAACACGTTACCATGTAGACAAGGATTCAGCGCACTCTCCTCGGGTTCTTTCCCTTTAAAAAGGGAACTTTTAAAAGAAAGAACTGTTCAGGATAACAATTCAAAAAGGGACCTCCCTCCTCCCCCCGTTCACTTGTGTAACAGCCCCCACCTGCCCCCCCCCCCACCACCCCCACTTCAAAACAGCCCATCAACTCAACGGCATTCTGTGCACGCAGTACCCCCAAGGAACCACAAGGTGTTTCCGTCACAAAGGGTCACTGTACTTGCGAAAGCAAAAAGGAACAGGAACTGCAGACATCCTATTCAAAGCTGATTTTCATGCCTGGTTATTACAGAATGCTACAGGAGCTGAAATGTAGACATTTCTATCTGGGATACAACCAGCGACTCCCTGTAACCTTTGCAGGGGCGTTAGGTAGCCCACTTCGACTGTGTGTGTGTGTGTGTGGGGGGGGGGGTAATGCAACATGTGTCCACGACATTCGCAATGCCAGAGTGATGGCAGTAGCCAAACACAGAGACGGGTTCAAATTAATCCCAGCCACAACGGACAGGCGTTTTTCTTTTTGTTTGTGGGGGCCATGATACTAAGTTACTTAGTGGGCTTCGTGGGAGACGTGTGTGTGGCCGGCCCTCAGAACACACAGGAGACGCAATGCACAACGCTGGTCAGGGTCACAGCAGCTGTATAATGCTGGTCTCATGCAGTCTTAGTAAGGAGCAGCTGAATGCATGCCACAGGGAGTAAACAGGACAGGATTGGCCAAGGAGCTTTGCGCACATGTTACTTGGGAAGGGGGGGCGTTTAAGTGTTGAGGGTTAATGTCTCAACCTGGGAAAGGGAGGGGGAGGGGGGTAAATTGAAGTCCACTGCACAAATCAGGGCTCAATGCCAAAGTATCCTTCGAATCTGAGACCTGTTTAAATCTCGCTGAATCCTCCACACAGGATCACCAGGCTGCTGTACAATGCCTAAATCACTACGTTTAAAACTCAAGAAGAGAAGCCGTTTATTGGGATGAGGAGAGGAAAAAAAAAACACTATATATATATATATATATCTTTTTTCTTTGTCATAATAGCATAGAACAGAAAATAAAAAAAATGATTTTTTTTTTTTTTTCACTACATAAAGTATCAGTACAAATAACCTTCATGTAAAAGCAGTCTATTACAGAGAAAAATCGACATCTTCGAATAACTATTACAGGTTGTAGTTTAGTGATCACATTAAAACCAAAAAGCTGCATTTTCAAGACTAGCAATTATTTGTATTTCGCTGTTTTTTTAAAAAAAGGAAACTACATCTCGGATCAAACGTCATGAAGATCATGAATCGTCTCATTATTAATTCGCTTCTCTTGTCTTTAAAAGACTGTTACGCTTTGTACATAAAATAAACTGAAGTTGTCTGCTCTACAGTAGTAGTAGTAGTGAGATAATTACTTGAAAATGAGCCACACTTGAACCAGGATGCAGAGTGTGATCCACTGGAAGCGAACAGTATTGTTATTGGTCAGTAGTATATCCTCCCCTCTCCTCCAGGGCGCCCCCTTGTGGCTGGGGCACTCAGATCTGCATCTGCTCCAGGTATTTGTAAGTGGGGTTCTCGTACCCATGGTTCTGCATTTTACTGAGGTGGCGTTCTTCAGGGGTCAGCATGGGGTCCACCTATCAGAGAAGAGGAGCAGGAGAAAGAGGGAGGAGTCAGCACACCCGTTACAGGATTCCCTTTCCCTACCTCTTAATGAACCCAGTTAAACGTTACCGCTTCTCTTCCTCAGATCGTGCCGATACATCTTCTGGTTCTAATCCCTCTGCGTTAATTCAGGGTATGTAACCATTTCAGATGTTGCAGTTGCATGTTGTCAGTTAAAAATCGTGAATCTTTGGAATCCATGAAAGCAGGTCAGTGCTTTTAAAATCAGGAGACCTCACCTCCACAATGCCGTGGCTGATGGTCCCATACTGCCTCTTCCTCAGCAGCACCAGGCTGATCACAATCACCATAGCGATCGCCACGGCGATCACCAGCAGGCCAATCAGGGCACTGCTGCTGAAGCTAAATTCTCCCAGGGGCCTGTAGGAGACCTGCAGGAGAGGTAAAAAATAAAACAGGGTGCGTCAGTCCTCAGGAACCCCAAAACATGCCTAAAAAGATGCTTCATTCATCCGAACTAACTATATATCAATCCGTTCCAGGATTGCAGGTGATCATGACTGTTTTCCATTTGTTTTTTTACTTTAAAAAAAAAAGGTAAAGACCAGCAAGCAAGGGTCAAGCTTGTCTGGAACAAAACCCTGGAGTGGCTAGAGAGAGAGAGAGAGAGAGAGAGAGAGAGAGAGAGAGAGAGAGAGAGAGAGAGAGAGTACAGAGCTCATTTAGGGGACCCTGGTCAGGTCACAAGTAATTTGGTTCTGGTCCAATTTGGCTCGTCTGCTGAGTGTTTGATCAAGGAGAGAAAAGCTTCTGGACTCGATGGTGCTTCACGGGTCCAGGATATTTGGCCCGAGAGCAGAGAGTTAAGAAAAGAACATAAATAATAAAATAAAAAATAAAAAACACAAACACACAAAAATACTTAATGTAAAGGATGAGGACAGAGAGATGCAAGAAAGTGATAGATATAGAGATATATAGATAGATAGATAGATAGATAGATAGATAGATAGATAGATAGATAGATAGATAGATAGATAGATAGATAGATAGATATATATCCATTACTTTGTATACATACAAGGATAGAAACAAGACTTCCATTGCATAGCACTTTCACCCGTTCCAGGTTTTAGTGCAAGCCTGATTACACACTGTGTATAGATGATAACAAGCTCAGGTGTGTGATTAAACCTGGTGAAACGAGGAATGGATCAAACTGCTGTGCAACAGGAGTCTTATTTCCATCCCTGTATAAATATAAAAAGCATATCAATCCAATGTGTATATCTAAAAGTATACACATTATATACAAACACACACACACACACACACAGCGTACGCATGCAGAACACATTAATAAAACCTAAACAAAATAGAAATTATAAAATATACATGACGGCAAACAGAGCCCTGTGAGCAGCTGTCTTGCAGTCACCAAGTCCTTTCCCCTTTTGCAGTCCTTGATTGAAACCACTGCTCCCCCCACTTTGCTGCAGCCCCCAAGGTGTCCACTAAGTGGCGCTACTGTACTCACCAAGTCCTCATCCACACCGCTGACTCTCTCTGCATTGAAAATGACCTCTTTAACATCCAGCGTCTCATCAATAACCTGGCGACACAGACAGGGGTGGGGGTTACACGGCGGGCCCCCTCTCCTTGGAGGGGGAGGGGGGAGGACTGCACTGACTCTACTGTAACCAATAGCGAGCCAGTGCTGCATAGAAATATTATGTAAAAGACAAGACTATTCAGCATTTAATAGATCTCTTCTTCAGTGGTTTTGTAGTGTCACTTTTTTTTAACCTGTGAACACCCACGTAACTTTACAAGAAAGGGCTTAACACAGGAATGGAAATAAGACTCCCAATTGCATAGCAGTTTCACCCATTCCAGGTTTTACGTGCTTGACTAGCCCTAGTGTGTAGGTAAGAAGCTCAGGTGTGGACGGAACTGCTATGCAATGGGAGTATTACATCCATCCCTGCTAATAGTTTCAGTGATGTGTTGTGTAAAGAGAGCGACAGCTTCAGTATAAACTGATCTCTTCTTGGGCCTCGCAATACTGTGTGTTCACGTCCTCTTTTTCAAAAGCCTTTCCCTAAAACTCTCTCTCTCTCCAAGCCGGTATCCGTGGCAAATGTGTGATCAGGATCTAAAATCGGCCTATTTGGGGAGGAAGATTTGTAAACCCAACCTTTAGTTTCCTTTTCTTTCAGTGCTCTCACTTTTCTCTCAGCCCCACCCCCTGGGCAGAGGCCCCTCCCCTCTTTGCAGAGGCCCCTCCCCTTCCCCACCCCCCTGGGCACAGGCCCCTCCCCTTCCTTACCAAGTTCTCACTCATCTTGTTCTTGCTGTTGATTACCCTCTCCTCCGCTCCGATCAGCCCGTCCAGACCAGCCATCCCAGAACCTGCACCAACACCAGAGGCAGGTTACGCAATAAACAAGGGAGCCAGCAAGGAGAGCCTGGGGCTCAGCCTCTCTACAGGAGCACAGGGGGTGGGGGCGGAGGTGTGCTCACGACAGCATGCACTGCTTCCGACGTCCCTTCATACCAGGCAGTGAAACTCGCACTAGCACCGCGGCACCCAGCCCTGGGCTTCCTCAATCTTCAATCAAATCATTTCAAAACACTCAGGAGCCAGAAGTTGCTGCTAAGAAACACCTTGTCCCTCCCTTATACAGTGCCTTGCGAAAGTATTCGGCCCCCTTGAACTTTGCGACCTTTTGCCACATTTCAGGCTTCAAACATAAAGATATGAAACTGTAATTTTTGTGAAGAATCAACAACAAGTGGGACACAATCATGAAGTGGAACGAAATTTATTGGATATTTCAAACTTTTTAACAAATAAAAACTGAAAAATTGGGCGTGCAAAATTATTCAGCCCCTTAAGTTAATACTTTGTAGCCACCTTTTGCTGCGATTACAGCTGTAAGTCGCTTGGGGTATGTCTCTATCAGTTTTGCACATCGAGAGACTGAAATTTTTGCCCATTCCTCCTTGCAAAACAGCTCGAGCTCAGTGAGGTTGGATGGAGAGCATTTGTGAACAGCAGTTTTCAGTTCTTTCCACAGATTCTCGATTGGATTCAGGTCTGGACTTTGACTTGGCCATTCTAACACCTGGATATGTTTATTTGTGAACCATTCCATTGTAGATTTTGCTTTATGTTTTGGATCATTGTCTTGTTGGAAGACAAATCTCCGTCCCAGTCTCAGGTCTTTTGCAGACTCCATCAGGTTTTCTTCCAGAATGGTCCTGTATTTGGCTCCATCCATCTTCCCATCAATTTTAACCATCTTCCCTGTCCCTGCTGAAGAAAAGCAGGCCCAAACCATGATGCTGCCACCACCATGTTTGACAGTGGGGATGGTGTGTTCAGGAGTGATGAGCTGTGTTGCTTTTACGCCAAACATAACGTTTTGCATTGTTGCCAAAAGTTCGATTTTGGTTTCATCTGACCAGAGCACCTTCTTCCACATGTTTGGTGTGTCTCCCAGGTGGCTTGTGGCAAACTGTAAGCGACACTTTTATGGATATCTTTAAGAAATGGCTTTCTTCTTGCCACTCTTCCATAAAGGCCAGATTTGTGCAGTATCGACTGATTGTTGTCCTATGGACAGAGTCTCCCACCTCAGCTGTAGATCTCTGCAGTTCATCCAGAGTGATCATGGGCCTCTTGGCTGCATCTCTGATCAGTCTTCTCCTTGTATGAGCTGAAAGTTTAGAGGGACGGCCAGGTCTTGGTAGATTTGCAGTGGTCTGATACTCCTTCCATTTCAATATTATCGCTTGCACAGTGCTCCTTGGGATGTTTAAAGCTTGGGAAATCTTTTTGTATCCAAATCCGACTTTAAACTTCTCCACAACAGTATCTCGGACCTGCCTGGTGTGTTCCTTGTTCTTCATGATGCTCTCTGCGCTTTAAACGGACCTCTGAGACTATCACAGTGCAGGTGCATTTATCTGGAGACTTGATTACACACAGGTGGATTCTATTTATCATCATTAGTCATTTAGGTCAACATTGGATCATTCAGAGATCCTCACTGAACTTCTGGAGAGAGTTTGCTGCACTGAAAGTAAAGGGGCTGAATAATTTTGCACCCAATTTTTCAGTTTTTATTTGTTAAAAAGTTTGAAATATCCAATAAATTTCGTTCCACTTCATGATTGTGTCCCACTTGTTGTTGATTCTTCACAAAAAATTACAGTTTCATATCTTTATGTTTGAAGCCTGAAATGTGGCAAAAGGTCGCAAAGTTCAAGGGGGCCGAATACTTTCGCAAGGCACTGTAGCTGCATCATCAACTCCTGAACTACAGTGTGAATTCTTCATGCTGGGATGAGAAGTGTGATCAGTTCATTCAGAGCAGATTGACCAGGGAGGCCTGACTGATCAAACTCCTGAAAACGGGTCATTTCAACAATGTACCTAAACCAGGGAAGTTCTGAACCCAGGACTCTGGACTAGTGCGAGTTTCAAGCCCTGTATAACCACTTGCACGCCCCTGTGCAGCACACTGTGTGATAGGAATGGAATTTATAAACCCCCTGGGGTGGTAAGAGAACACAGCACACAGTGGAAGTCAACTTTCTCGACATTGTTTTTAATATGTTTTATAATTAAGCAGCCTTTTTTATTACACATTTAAATATTCACATTAGCCCTCGCTACTGACAATTTGACAGCTTTAAAATTCATTAAGTTAAATGAATTCTGCAATAGGCAGTCGGCTCATTATTAGGATTCAGAAAACACAGAACAGTTTGTGAATCTGCACTGGTGTACAGTGCCGGATCATAGGGTGAATCAACATGAAGACACTGCTGAAGAATGGGATGACTAGAGTGAGGACCGGAGACAGCGTATGAACTACAGGACACCGAGAATGCAGAGCTCATGAACAACGAAGAGGAACGGTGTGCTTAGCCCTTTGCGTTCCTATGTCGGACCTGGTCCGACATTGCAATTATTCCTATCCGGTCCAATGTGGGACCCTGTCCGACATCATCAAAAAAACGGGTTTCTAGTCGTTTTTCTCGGAAAGCCGAAAACCATTCAGTGGCGAGTGGGGCGACAGGGCGAGACCAGCCGATTAAAAAAAAGGCGTATCTCATGAATAGTCATACTTGCCCCTGGCATCGGATAGGGGCGGTCATAAGGAAACAAGCTGGCTGTTACTGAATCAGCGCACAGAGAATATCACAGACATTTGCAGAGATGTTATAGTAATAAAATAATGGCTTGGATTGCATTATTGAGGAGTTTGGTGATAAAATGAGTCATCAGGAGATGATTGATCGTTATGTACGACTATTATTATTATTATTTATTTCTTACATAGGTGAAAGCGATAGCGAACAAAAGGGTGGGGCGGGGCTGGAGATGCCTAGTGAGTGCTTTGTTGATCTGCAGGGCCATTTAAACCCGTTTGACTGTGAAAAAAAATACTTTTAAACAGCGCGTCTAAAATTAACTGCGCGTGTGAAAATAAAAATTGGACCTGACGCGCCTGACGCGCACTTAATAAATGGACTGCAAAGGGTTAGACAGAGCGGATGAAACGAGTGCGTGGATTAAAATGAGGCTTCGTTACGATGAGACTAGCACGGAGAGATCTAGCTAGACCAGACGAGGGTGGGAGAGAACTACAAGGAAATGAGAGACTGATGGGAAACTCGGCAGCGTAAAAAACCAACCTTTCTTCATGGCCCTGGGTGAATCTGGGGAGTGCGTGCCAACACAGAGAAAAAGAAAGAAGGAAAACCAGAGAGAGAGAGCAGAGAGAAATTAAAACACTTTTTCCCCCCAAAGTAATCATTTCAGTACAAGCAGGTGCAGACACTAAAATGGAGGCTGTGGATTCCAATGAAAGAAGAATATTGATCATCTGAATTCTGAGTATTTTCAGGGGGCAGGGTGCTGTCTCTGCAACGGGACTCACCCTCCAGTTCGGACAGGGATCCCAGAGTCTTGACCTGGACCGGTCGGTAGGGTTTGCCCTCCGCGGCCGGAAACTCATCGCTTTCCTCGGAGGACACCGTGACGTCTGGCTGGGACTCCGACAGTGACGACACAAACTGGTCCATATCGGCTCTCTGTTCCTGCAGCAGCACGTCTGTGGGGCAGACTGGGAGTTAAACTGGGGCAGACTCCAACACGCTGGGGGGCCCCCCCCCCCAGCTCAGTTATCTGCGTTACGTGCAGTAGAATCTCAAAGTTACGAACACCACAACTGAAACAGAAAAGGGGCTCCGTGCTACTGCAGAAGACGTTCCGATCCAACTCTGTGCATCTGAACAGTTTGACAGCTCTCCTGGTTATTTTGTTAAAGACGTAGTCAGTTTACAAATACAGCACACACACAAATTAGTGGGAATAAAGGTTTCGGAGCGACATTTCAGACTTGCGTAACTTTGGGATTCTACTGTACAATGAAGGAAGGCAGGCAGGCCTCACCGATCTCTCCCTGTATCTCCTCTGCCACGTACGGCACTTTGTAGAGCAGAGACAGACTCTGGTTCATCCGCTCCTCAATCACACGGAGGTGCGTCATCACCTGAGAGCGAGAGAGAGAGAGAGAGAGAGAGAGAGAGAGAGCGAGAGAGAGAGAGAGAGAGCGAGAGAGAGAGAGAGAGCACGACAGTTAGATCAGAGACAGCTGTCTCAATCTGAGTGCGTAATATAGCGTTGTATGAGATTGCACAAAATAAAGACTCATGATGACGTGCTGTACTGTTTATATATTCTAATCACAATACAGGGCGTAGAGCAAGAAATGAACAGATTTTCAGCCCACACTTCTTATGTGGGTTGGATATCAGCATCGGTCACGTTGCTTACATCAGACAAGCCAGCCACCGCAAAACCGAAAAAAAAAAAAAAACCAGACAGAGACGAACAATTATTTTTTCATCTCCACCTCAGTGAAGAGATCTGCAGTACCGAGCAATGGTGACAGGGGGCGCTGTGGGAGGTTGCCGCATGTACAGCACTGCAGTGTTTTCCCACCCTGCCAGTGCAGTATCTACCACTCAACAGGAGAGGGCAGCAGTGGGCTTGAAAAGCACTGCAGACGCCAGCCGCCTCCTCCTGCTGCTGCATGTGCAGTCGTGCTGCGGAGCCCCTTTTGCTGAGAAGGTTAATGGAATCTGCAGGGCTTTATTGAAGGAACTGGGACCTGCAGCAAGGTGAAAGAGCTCATATGGATTGCTCTAATCCCAGGCATCTGATCTTTATATTTGATCTGATTTAACTTTTGATCTGATTTTTTTTTTTTTTTTTAATTTCTCCCATCTCAAGTGAACTGCTGCAGCTGTGCTTTGAAATAGATTGTACATTTTGCACATATCAGATCTCCACATACAAAAATCTGTAGGCTGGGAAAGGAGGACAGGTCTAGATTTGGTAAAAGCTTCCGAAACCAGGCACTGTGCAATATAGACTCCTAATGAATAGCAGCTTGATCCGTTCCAGGTCTTGCTGTGATCCTAATTAACCACCTTGTATAGGAAACAAGCTCGGGGCTAGCTAATTAAGCGCACAGTTAAATGGATCTGAAACAGAAGCATTGTCAACTCACTGCAGCCCTGTACACAGCTCCACGCAAAAGGAGCACAGAGTAAAACCTGGACTGGCTCACACTGCAAGGGAGGCTCCCTCCTGCCCCACTATATCACAGAGCCCTGGCCTCACCTGAGACTTCATCTGCTCAGCCTTCTCGGGGTCGACGGCCAGCAGGTGCTGGTAGTGGCGGAAGGTGTGCTGGCGATCCTTGTTCTCAGCGCGGACGTATCTCTTCAGAGCCTGCAAGATACGATGGGGCTGTGGAGAGCGCGAGAGAGAGAGAGAGACGAGAGAGAGAGGAGAGTTAGGGACTGAGAGACACGGGTATTCTAGTGGTTCATTCAACTAGTCGCTGTTGTATTTCTCACACAGATGCAAGTTGCTTGTTAAATAATTGAAATCTATATTAAACCTGGAATGGGTGACAATGCTTACTTCCATCCCTAATTGTAAATCATTCTCATGTTTGGGAGTTTGTGTGTGCTGGACTCACCCTGGGCGGGTCGGCCTGCAGCGCTGCCAGGTAGTTCTCCAGAGCCAGGCGGCGGCGATCGTTCAGCATGGCTTCAACCCGCGCCAGGTGCGTCTCCACCAGCTGCTGCTTCTCACTGGCAGCCTCCTGCTCCAGAGACTCCACCATCGTCTGGAAGTGCTGCCAGGAGAGAGGAGGAGGAGAGGAGGGGGTTAGAGAGAGGGAGAGACAATAAGAGGGTTAGAGAAGAGAGGAGAGGGGGATGAGAGAGAAGAGGGTTAGAGAGGGAGAGACAATGAGAGGGTTAGAGAGGAGAGAGGGGGGGATGAGAGAGAAGAGGGTTAGAGAGAGAGACAATGAGAGGGTTAGAGGAGAAAGGAGAGGAGGGGTTAGAGAGAGGGAGAGAGAGCGAGAGGGGATATGAGAGAAGAGAGGAGTGGGTTAGAGAGAGGGAGAGAAATTGAGAGGGTTAGAGAATAGAGGAGAGGAGAGTGAGAGCGAGGAGGGGATGAGAGAGAAGAGAGAGGGAGAGACAATGCGAGGGTTAGAGAAGAGAGAGAGAGCGAGGGGGGGGAAGAGAGAGAGAGAGAGAGCAAAAGGAAGAGAGAATGTGAGATAGGAAGTAGGAAAAACAGGAGGCGGAGACAGGACAGACAGAACTGAACTGCAGTGGACACATCCTGTCCTACACCATGTGTCCTGGAATCACTGTGGACAGACAGGAGGGACGCTTGGACCGTGTCCTATACCTGGATAAGGGTCTGCCTCTCAGCCTTGGGTAGGTTCTTGGCTTGTCTCTCAGCCTCCTCCCACTCCTTCCTCACCTGCAGAGAAACAAAACAGTGAGTCCAAAGCCTCAACCCAGCTATACCATTCGCTACAACAGCGAGACTTATTAAACACTGCAGTGTCACCCCCTCCCCACACAGCAAGTGGTACAATCCTGTTCGTCTCCAAGGACACAGGGTTTGTTCTTTGTTCCGTTCTTATCAGCAGCTTCTAACCTTGGAGGGTTCTGTACGGATCCCTTCCCACGATGCAGGAGAGGTGCCTCCTTCAAAACCACGGGGTTGTGTTGGGTGCTCCCTCAGATAGCAGCCCTGATGCACTGGCTGCTGACACAGCCATGTTTCTCACTTACTGCAGCAATAGAATTGCACGTCCTACTGAGCTTCATGTGGAAAAATAACTGCAAGGCATAACCAGACAGAGGCACAATCCTCCACGAGGAGAACCGACCAAGACAGACCTACCCTATCCATGCAATTAAACACACAGACAGACACAAATCTGTCTGACAGCCACAGACAGAGACAGAGACAGAGAGCCAGCCAGACACACCTACCACAAGGTCACAGACAGACAGAGACGTACCCTCTCCATTCGGTTCCGGTGTCGCACCTCCAGCTGCTCCTTGGCTCTCTGGAAGCGGGCGTGCTCGTTCTCATCGGCCGGGGTCTCGAAGTACACGTCCACGTCGTCCGTGGGCTGGGGGGTGGGGGGGACTGCGGGCGCAAGACAGACGCGTGGTCAGCCCGGGGAAAGACAGGAGACAAGAGGAACCACAGCAGGAAGAGACACACAAAAATGGCTTCTAGTCTCGTAAAGAGCAACGAAACAGACAGAGAGAGAGAGAGAGAGAGAGAGAGAGAGAGAGAGAGAGAGAGAGAGAGAGAGACACACACCAAAGCAGACGCTGAAACGGACACGGACAGAAGGACGAAGTCGAGAGGACGAGAGCAGGACAGTTTCGTGTCGGCCTGCAGCGAGGACGGGACGGGATGAGACGAGACGAGACAGAGTGCAAGCGAGGACAGTGATGCGATCCAGAACTTCAGAACACAGAATGAAGAACCGGCAGGGCGGGCCACTTACTCAGGTGCTTGCACACGGCCATGCAGTACTCCTCCGACTCAAAATTGTTGCGGTTGCCGCCGCAGCCCCCATAGACGAATCGCACGCACCTCCGGGCGTCAAGGTCGAAGTACCAGCGAGGCATCATGGCGCGACACGGCCCGGTCTCAGCGTCCAGAGAGCAGACAGCTGTCAGGGGAGACTGTTAGAGCAGGCTGCAACCACCAGGAGCAGCACAGGACAGGGGACAGAGCACTCTCCAACGAACAGGGGTTCAAAGAATAGGAAGCAAATCATAAATCTAACAAGCACCTGACCATACCAAGAACAGCTAATAGTAACAAGCTATTTGTAACATGATCAGCTGATTATACGACTATTATTAATAATAATAATAATAATAATAATAATAATAATAATAATAATAATAATAATAATAATAATAATAAATCAACCTGCAACAGTAAATAGATAGAACACGCAGTTAATCACACTGCAAACAGTAAACAAATAATAACACATTAAAAAAAAGATCAGATTAATGTAGGGCTGTGTTGGAAGGTTCGTTCGCTGGCCAGGAATTCCATGGTAGTTTTAACCCTTCCAAGGCTGGTCAAGTATGTTTAGTTTTTTCTCTCTGTTAACAGAACCTGTATAAAAGCACATATTAAATGTCGCTCTGCATGCAACATTCCAGCTTTTGATTTGTATAATGCATAGTACTTAAATTGTTGTACTAAAATCCACCACCAAATCATTGTACATGGCAGCTCTACATGGTGCCTCTGCTGTGTATGGAGCAGGGTATCGTATCCAAAGCACTGAGGGGTGCCTATAGCGGTTATATCGCTTCAGTAAAATATGTACTGAATACCTCGTGTACAAGACAGTGTACTAAGTGTGATGGCAGAATAGGTTTGAAACATACAAAATATACGCTAGCACTTATAATGATTTTGAAAACGGAGCACCGTCCGCCCCTCCAGCTCGTGTTATCCAGAGGCCAACCTTTCATTTCTTCATTCTCCATCTCGACTGCAAAGCGTTGTACAGCGTGAGCTGTATTGAAAGAAATGTCTCAAAACCCCTCTGCTGTTTGGGATTTTTTGTTAAATGCCCAGGACGACCAAAAAAAAGTTGAATGCAAACCGTGCGAGCGACTCGTATCATGGCGGCATAACCAATCTCTGAGGTCACTTGACAAGCGTAAGTCCATATTATTTTTATTAATATTTTTAGTAGCAGTAAAATGTGACTGACAGATAACCTGTTTAAATCAAATATAAAACAAGTAGCTATGACGACGCCACCGGTACATTATGCAAAGGAGTACCAGATGGTCCGAGCCTTCCTTCAGTAATGTGTTCCAAGCCTTCCTTCAGTAACGTGTTCCAAGCCTTCCTTCAGTAACGTGTTCCGAACCTTCGCAGGTCAAAATGTACCCGTCGTTGCAGCCCTAGATCAATGGCTAATATTCATATTCAACGAAACTGAAATGGATCATGCAGCTGAATAAACAATATTCCATGCGCCCCCCCCTCCCCGTGGCTTGCACAGTAAACCCTGCCTAACAGCAAATGAAGCATGCACTGGACTGCACCACTGTAACGTGCAGCAGGGGTGGCCCGCTAGTCCCAGCCCGCCACAGTTCACATTGACTTTTTATATGGAAGTTAGATACAGAAAGGAGATGAGCACTGTATTAATTAAACCACTAGAATAAATAAATGGGGTGCTTGGAGACTGGAAGGGAAGGATGAACCGAGGAATCCAACAGCAGACTCCTTGAAAGCCTCCTTGGAAAAGTCCAAGAGGACAAGGGCTGGTGCAATGGTGTCAGACCTGAGCCTCACATACCCCCGTCATCAGCCATGCCCTCTCACAAACCCCTGTCAATCTGCCATGCCCTCTCACAAACCCCCGTCAATCAGCCATGCCCTCTCACAAACCCCTCATCGGCCATGTCCTCTCACAAACCCCCGTCATCAGCCATGCCCTCTCACATACTCCTGTCACTGCCCATGCCCTGCCCAGGTCTGCCCTCTCACATACCCTTGAGATCCTGGGACTCCTTGTCTGCGGGGCTCCTGTCCTGTGTGTTCTTGCGTTCCTCTGTGTCTCTGTAGTCCTCCTCTTCCTCGTCCTCGTACACATAGTCCAGATCCTCCTCTTCCTCCTCCTGCTCTTCCTGAGGCTCGTCCCTTGCGCCTTCCTCTCCCTCGTCACGCTCCGTCTCTGTGGGCACCTCACTGACCGACACAAACAGGCGGGGTTAGGATTGTGATGCAGTGTGCAGGTCACAAATACATTGCAAACCCCATGCAGACAATTCTATGAAAAACTGGAAAACGTTTGAATCCATATACTGGCAAGCTCAGAACTGAAGGATGAAGACACATTACCAAAAATACATTCGATATTGCCATTGCTTTACTTTTCACATTAGTCCAATACTGATGGACTTGTCAGGCATCTGTCATTTTTAAAAGGACGGGCAAAATGCCATGCATCAAGACATGAGGTCAACACAACACAGGGATGGAAATAAGACTTACCTGTACACTGTGGCTAATCAAGCTAGCTTTAAAACCTGGAATGGGTGAAGCTGTTCTGCACCAGGAGTTTCCATCCCTGCTGTACTATAACACTATTCATATAGTCCTTTACCTCTTAGCAATGAAATCCTCTTCATCATCTTCCTCCTCGTCGTCGTCCCTCCCCTCATCCTCCTCCTCCTCCTCCTCCTGGGCAGGGCTCTCTCGGGGCAGGCTGGGCTCATCTCCCAGCCTGTTCTGAGGGCAGCACACGTACTCTGTGCCGTGGAAGTTGTCGATGCCGCAGGGCAGCAGCATGCCGTAGCTGTGCAGGATCATCAAGTCGCTGGAGCAGGCCTGCAGCGAGGGCACAGCGTTACAACACTGGAGACCTCCCGACTCACACAGCCTTGACCAGCCCTTTCAAATGGATTTACAGAACGGGGCTCTCTTCACTTTTAGGATTGTTTATTAAAAATGACCGTTTTATTTAAAGCCCATTAGTTTATTCTCATTTTTTCACAGCACTGTTTGACCCAAGTTTTTGCATTAAGTTTAGAAAATACGGCATCGTCGTTTGGGTTTGTTTTTTGTTAAATCACACCTCGATCATACTTATGATCTTCAGCGATTAGGATTGCTGTTCTTTTCTGGTAAGGATCTGCGTTAGACTGTGGAATGCACAAAGCTTTGCTGTCATATGCTCACGGTGTAAGGCTCTCGCTGTGTTCTGCAGTGCGCTGCCTCACCTCCTTGGCCACTCCGTGCCAGTGCTGGTGACTCTCGCACACGTCCATCCTCTCCTTGTGGAAGAACTTGCACTTCTCAGGAACCAGCAACACGTCGCTCACAAACTCACCGACTGCAAACAGGAGAGAGGGGCTATTAGGGGGGGTGAGGATAGCCATACCAGGGATGGAAATAAGACTGACACTGCAGAGCAGTTTGATCCATTCCTGGTTTTATTAAGAGTTTAATCACACACACACACACACACACACACACACACACACACACACACACACACACACACACACACACACACACACACACACACACACACACACACACACACACACACACACACACACACACACACACACAAGCTTGTTACACAATGGCTAAATTCAAGCATCCCTGCATACCTATGTAGCATATATAAACGATCACAAGCCTGCATAATAATTAAGTGCCGACACAATAAATCAAGTGCATTCATTTAATAAGGCTGCTGTAGGAGCTACCAAGCCCTCTACTAATCTCCAACTAGGTTAGCAGCTCATAAGCATTCAGCCCTGGAGGCAGAGAAATCAGAGGAATAAAAATTAAAAAAACAGTGTTTAGCAACCAGCCTGCTCATTCCTTCCAGCTGCTGGATTTGTACCAATGAAATGGTTTACCTTGGGCTTGCTTAAAACAGACCCCTATTTGATTTTATACGTTTCTGTGCGGTTTTAGGACTCAGATGGAGCAGACAGTTATTCCTTCTGCAGCCGCTCACAAAGCGCTCCCCAGACAGACAGCTAGTCTATACAAGAAGATAGACCGACAGAGAAAATCGTTACTCTTGAAATTGTTTTCACCAGCGCAGCCACAGAGCTGTACCGTTCTGTCTTTGAAATACTGTTTAAAACAGGCAGAGGGGAAGACAGCTCAGGACACAGCGCTCTCCGCATCAGAACAGGGCGAGCGCTTCCGAGTCTCCAACACAGATCTATCAAAGAAATCTGGACAATGAAACGCAGCATCAAGCTTGAACTGAACAGCTTTCCACCGCAGACCACAAAACGAGCGTGTCTGTGACCGGCAACGCAAGCAGGAGATTGGAAAGCTGAACAGTTCAGGAGCTGTCAGAAGATCAAGGAGGTGGAAACGCTGTCACTGCACAGGGATTAGGGGCCATCAGGGAAGGGATCTGGGTTCTATCAGTGCATGGTAAACCTCAGGCCTGTAGATTTGAGCAAAGGGTTTTTTTGTTTTTGTATAGAAAGTCTTCCTAGTCGTTTAAATGCACAGGCAAACCATTATCAATCGTGTAAGGCAGGGCTGCTTTAAGCTTCCCCGAAACATGAAGGGTTTTTAATGGTTTAAAGTGACTTTAGAAAGATGCGCTGTACAAACTGTGGTAAAAGCATAGGAAAATGTAGTAAAGTAGCATACAAGTGTGGTAATCTGTGGTAAACCATGACAAAAAGCACAGTAGGAAATTGTGGTAAAACCATGACAAAGCAAATATCTGTACTTCTCATTTCTGAGACGCCCGATGCCTGTGGGTGAGATCAGACTCCGGGGAATGTGCAGAGTTGGCAGGTCCTGTTTGGGAGCTCAGCAGATTTACTGGCAGCGTTTGTGTTACAAAAACAGTTCAGAACAAAGAACCGGGACAAGAGGTCCTGCCCCCTGGAGTTAGAGGCGAGAGGGTCGTGTTTAAACACACTGCTCCTCATGTTTAAAAACAAGGGCTTTCCCGGGATGGGTCCAGATTGTTTTTACACAGGCCAGTCGACCACCATTACCCTTTTTAAAAGGGTACCATAGTGGAAGCATAGCCAGGTGCAATATAACCATAGCGAAAGCACTGTGAAACCACGGGAAAACCCACGGGCATGCCAAGCACCAAGAATAAAATACAACACACAAAATCACACACCACAGTAGAACACTCTCTCTCTCATTTTATCAAAAGCATGCGTCAGCTTGACTTGGGTTCTTTAGGTTCAATCTCTTTGGAAGTCTGCTGAATACAACTAGGGTCAGCATACTCAGAATTCTCCCCTTCCTCACCGACTCCTCCACGCAGCTCCTGGTTCAGGCCCTGGCACTGTCCTGCCTTGACTACTGCAACTCCCTCCTGGCCGGCCTCCCTGCTATCCATCCGCTCCAGCTCATCCAAAACTCTGCTGCTCGCCTTGTCTTTTCCCTTCCTCGTTTCTCCCACGCTACACCCCTGCTCTGGTCTCTGCACTGGCTCCCTATCGCGGCTCACATCCAATTCAAAACTCTTGTACTCGCCTATCGCTGTCTTGACCTTTCCGCTCCCTCCTATCTCCAGACTATCATCTCTCCCTACACGCCCCCCCATGATCCTCCACCATATATATCAGGACCGCTCTCAGTCCCTGACCACCTTCCACCGCCTCCTCAAGACACACCTGTTCAGACAGCATCTGTAAACCTCACAACTCTCCACTCTACTGGACTATATGGCACCCAATTGTACCAGTACTTGCATCAGCTTGTACCTGCACTGAACTGCTCCATACCATGCAGCATTCAACTGCTGCTCTTAATTATATCTCTACCCAGGATCTTGTATTTAACTCTTGTAGGTATCCATATTCACGGTTTTTGTAGTTGCTCTTATTTGAAATCATTCTCATCCATTCATCGTACTAACTACGTGCTGGACTTTACTCGCATAAGCAAATACTTTTAATATAAGTTAACTGCTCTTCGTCGAACCCGCTCTTACATGTAATTCTTTACTGCATTCTCTATTTTTTGCTCTTACTTGAATTTGATTTTTTTTGCTACTGATTTTTAACTGCTCTTATCTGTAACGTGATATTCTGTAACGTGATAATCTGTAACGTGATATTCTGTAATATGATACTGTAATGTGATATAAATAAGAAGAATGCAGCTGAACTGCAGTTTAGTTTTCTACAGTATATAAAAATCAAATTATAGAAGCTAAATAAATCATGGAAACAGTAATGGATTTCATAGATTTTTCAGTTCCCCACATGGGAGCAGTGCATCATTTGGGAAGCTCTCTCAGGGAAGGTAAGCCTATTTCAAAGCGATAATTGCTTTTTAATGATGAAAAACCACAACGAGCCGTCATAACACCCCTCAATCTATTTCACAGAGGCAAGTTAATAAATCTCATGTTCAACCAAAAAGCTGGGAAGCAGTGCAATCGTCCTGCAACCTGTGCCAGCAGAGAACACACATCCTCACAAGACCATGGTGCTTTCTGCAGTGGTTACCTGCCCGTCCCGTTCTCTCCCACTGCAAAGCTCTCCATCAACCTCCACTTCTGCAATGTATTTATTTAAACAGATCAGGCTGCAAGGAATCAATAGCCCACCACAGTAAATAATCAATGCACACAAACAAGCTAAATACAGCAGTGAAGCAGACTATCCAGAGACTGCCTTGCACCCTTACTGTCTGCAGTGAGACTGGACTGACCGCTATGCAGGCGCACACGCACGACTGTAAGGAGCATAGGCAAGGGCATTCTAGAGCACAAGTTAGAGTGTTTTATAATCTGGGGCTGTTCTATAGAAATTAGACTGGTCGCTCTGTACCAGTATGTCCCACTTCCATTTGAACACAATGGATGCAGGTTATGGCTCTTATTTTGCTGCGAAGGACATATTTCAGTCCTCTGTGTGTTCCAGCCCCCCCTCCCTCGACACCCAGACCGTTTAACTATGCAGATCAAGCTCAGATGATCAACAGCCTTTAATTAAAGCTAGTGCAAGCTTGTTCAGAAGTTACCAGAAAACGACTTGCCGTATTAAAACGGTCTGCAGAGGCACCTGATAACTAGACAATTAGCACCATTTTCAGTGGGTAGCATGTTCCAGCATTAGCCTGTTCACGTCAGCATCGCCTTCTTACATTGCTGTGACATTAATACATTAACAAGCCATCTCCATGTAACAATAAGACATGAAGCCTTCATGTCGTTGGCTAACAAGGTACACGGCTTACAGGGGACAAATATGAGAGCCGAGTGCTTGGGATATTTCTCTTCAATAATTGCTATGGGAAAAAAAACCCTCAAGTGCGTCCGACTGTGCGTTACGGTCATATAGGAAAACCTACAAGAGACCTACAATGTAACGGTATAGACTTTACATTAACGTTTCCTGGATTTATTACATAATCATAATAATTATTATTATTATTATTATTATTTGTTTATTTAGCAGACGCCTTTATCCAAGGCGACTTACAGAGACTAGGGTGTGTGAACTATGCATCAGCTGCAGAGTCACTTACAACTACGTCTCACCCGAAAGACAGAGCACAAGGAGGTTAAGTGACTTGCTCAGGGTCACACAATGAGTCAGTGGCTGAGGTGGGATTTGAACCGGGGACCTTCTGGTTACAAACCCTTTTCTTTAACCACTGGACCACACAGCCTCCAAAAAGCTGGGGTGGTCATTTCTGCTTCCTTGTTTTCAGATTACTAATCTTTAATAGACGATACATTGTCTGCACACGTTTCTTTATTTTAATAAGAAAAAAAAAGCACTGCAGATTGCATTCAAATACTTGGCTGGGGTTTCTAACGACGGGGAAGGCAGTAGTTAAGATGGTTGGCCTCCACAGTTCTATTTATAAGATGAATACTGGTTTACCACAGACTGTCACATGTTGCTGTGTAGATAATACAAGAGAGAGTGTAGGCTTGACAGAATCACAATAAGGGCTTTGAAGGGATATGGTCTGAAGTAAAAACATTTTATTTTTCTTTATAATTTAGAGTGACTAATTTTTTTTTTTCCCTCAATTTGAAATATCCAATTATTTTCTCCTCATGCAGCCCCACACAGCACAGACGTTCTGAGGGCGTGTGAGCATCCTCCAACCTCACAAGCCTAAAGCCAGAAAATCGCTTTTACGCTGAGCAATCCAGAGCAGAGGTGGGCAGGCTACCGATCCTGGAAGACAGAGATCAGCCCTGCCTCGAATCCACTCTGAATGTGCTCGCTGTCTGCCCAGCAGGGTTCGCTGTTGCGCGATGAGGAGAAGCAATCCCTGCCGGTTTCCCATCCCCCACCCCGAGAGCATCAGAGCTAATGTGTCGCCCTCTTCTGAGTCTGCAGCAAAGTCTCTCTGCACAGCCTGGACGTGAACTGGCACCGTCCCAGCTGTGTGACTCATCCTGCGCTCCCCGCAGCAGCACTATAACTGGAGGAGGCACTCGGGGACCCCTGGTCTGAAGTAAACTGAACAGAGACCTCTTCTCATGGATCATGACCCACAGCCAGGAGAGGGTTACAATGCAAACCAGGCTGCCCGCTGACCAACCCCATGTCCAAGGCTGACCGACTGACCTGTGGGGGAAAGTCATGAGTCTTACTTTTGACCCACTCAGCTGAGCAAACAGACAGACAGACAGACCCCAGGGTATGAGCTGCTACATTGGGACGGTCTTATAAATAAGGAAGTTAGATCGCAAATTAAATATTTTTTTCTGCTCAAATGATTATGAAGTTTTCCTGCTGAAGTGCTGCTGTATAGCTCTGCTTCAGTGAGGCTCAGGAGACATCCAGCCGATCGATAGATGATAGATAGATCTATAGATAGATATGAGAAGTAGTGAGAAAATAAAATAAACGACTAGATGAAAGCTGGTGTCAGTTCAGCAGAAATCCATGCCGTCAGCAGATCCCCTCACAGCCCTCTGAGCCACGCACTGCAGGCTCCATTGTCAGCCCATTTCACAGTTCAGCGACAGTGCTAATGGCTTTTCCATCCCATAAAGCACGGCGCTTCGTGAGGGATTGGGAGGGGGTAAACGCTTGCTCTCTACATCAAGGTACAAATTCAACACCAGATCCGAAAACCACCCTGCCACGGTACACACGGGGTCCTGCAGCTGTGGAAGAGGTTCACTGCACAGCAATGAAACGACGGCACTCCACCAGGACTGCCCAGCGGGGCCCGTTTCACAAAGCACTGCTAGCGAGCAAGCCAGCTCATTTTTACCAGTTTCAAAAAAACAACATTTATGACAAAGTTGAGTAGAAATCCACTCAGCAAGTCTATGCGATTAAAGGATCCATGTGTTATTTTCTTTCATTATTTTTTTTTATGGCTGTTAACTGACTCATACAGAGTTTTTGGCATATTTCTCCAGTTTTAAGGTCACTGCATTGGCTTGCTGTGAAGTGGTGCATTGAATCCTGGAACGGTGCAAAGTGACAAGGGTGCTGTACGCAGTATTTGGGTGGGAGGAAAGTTAACTACTCTTGGGATTACAATTTCCAGGTGTTGTTTCAATCTAATCCTGCTGTAGCACCAGTAAAATACAAAGCTGCGTTTTTGTCCATTCAGTGCAGCGCTTTGCTGCTCAGTGAAGGGAAGGCAAATCGCTGGAACTGCAGAGCAGCATCAATCAGAAGGGTGGAATGGCCCTTCAGAGCTTCAGAAACACAGGGAAAAATACTGCAGTACAGGCACTAGGCTTTATACAGTCGATTCAAAATCGCTCAGGACTTGCAGGGGGAAGTTAAATAAATCGTTCCGAAGAGGAGCCTTTCAATGGTCTTCAAGCAGAATCGATGACTTCCAGAAGCGTTTTGTCATTCAGCGATGGAAACAAAACTGCATAGCAGTTTGATGCATTCCTGGTTTTACTAGGAGTTTAACAGATCACACCTGAGCTTGTTACCCAGACACTAGGTTTAACCAAGCTTGTATTACAAACTGGCATTGTACATATCAGGTTTCTTCTAGTGTTTGATTTTAGTTCTATTGTGTTTTTAATAGTTCTAGCTAAATCAGCCAAAACCGTGTATCTGTTACACATGTGTGTAAAATGCCAGGCAGGATAAGGAGCAGCTAAAATCACAAGCAGGACTCACCCAGGCATTTGTAGGGGACCACAATGTGGGCGTGGCCTTTGCACTGCTTCTTCCCCTTCTTGCACCAGTTCTCAATCCTCATTGGCTGGTTGGCTTCCACTACGTTGGTGATCTGCAGCTCAGGGTACATCTGCAACGTTAAGAAATAACATGAATAAATCACAGTGGAGAGCTTCTCAATGATCACATTCCCCGAACATATTGCTTATTGATCTGCAGCCTAGTGCAATACCAGCCAGCACACCAGGATCTCTAGAATAAAAACAATTGCATCACGACATACCTGCATTTGTATGAAGCACAGCTGATCAGATTTTAGCAAAGCAAAACGGGAGGGGGGGGGGTGACACCAGTTTGGTGACCGCTGGTGCAAAGTCAAGGCAGTTCTCATGATCACCGTGTCGTGCGAGACGGACATTTTGAGAGAGGATTCGAACAGCAGTGGTCTAGTTATTTAAAACAGCAGCTCATTAAAATACATTTCTTTATGGAAATGGTTCGTGGGGATCCAGTTTCACGTATGCAAATTGCATCTTAAAAAAAATAACTAAAAAAATAATAAGGCATGGTATATTTTGCTAAACGTTTAAAACATTAACATCCTTTACATAACAAGTCATTTCTAGTATAGTGATGCATTGAATACAGTGTCTGCAAAACAAGCAGGACTGGAAATACTAACAAACAAGTAGTATTGAAATTGAATAGAAAACCATTTACTGTTTAAAATAATGATGAAGGTTTATTGCTTTACTGTATCTGCAATGCACAAAATCCCCAAGAGGGAAAACCCTTCAATGCTGAGCAACAGCGTACTCATAATAAAGCAGAAGGCAAGTGTAGATTTACAGCTGCACCGTGAATCCAAGGCTATCGACTACAGCCATTACAGAAGAGACGATGTTCCTGAACTGGTTTTTTTCATTCTCTTTAAAAACAATGATCATCGATCTCAGAGCCGGGTTCTCAGCACAGACTGATTTACTACGACTACTCGCGATTCACTCCGACCAGCCAGAGATTCATGCAGGTAACACCTTCCCACTGCCTCCCTCCCTCTCTCCCCAGTGAAACACACCCTGCAGCCCCCTAACCACACTCCCACCGCCTCCCTCCCTCTCTCCCCAGTGAAATACACCCTGCAGCCCCCTAACCACACCCACCGCCTCCCTCCCTCCTCCCCAGTGAAATACACCCTGCAGACCCCTAACCACACTCCCACCGCCTCCCTCCCCAGTGAAACACACCCTGCAGACCCCTAACCACACTCCCACCGCCTCCCTCCCCAGTGAAACACACCCTGCAGACCCCTAACCACACTCCCACCGCCTCCCTCCCCAGTGAAACACACCCTGCAGACCCCTAACCACACTCCCACCGCCTCCCTCCCTCTCTCCCCAGTGAAACACACCCTGCAGACCCCTAACCACACTCCCACCGCCTCCCTCCTCTCCCCAGTGAAACACACCCTGCAGACCCCTAACCACACTCCCACCGCCTCCCTCCCTCTCCCCAGTGAAACACACCCTGCAGACCCCTAACCACACTCCCACCGCCTCCTCCCTCTCTCCCCAGTGAAACACACCCTGCAGACCCCTAACCACACTCCCACCGCCTCCCTCCCTCTCTCCCCAGTGAAACACACCCTGCAGACCCCTAACCACACTCCCACCGCCTCCCTCCCTCTCCCCAGTGAAACACACCCTGCAGACCCCTAACCACACTCCCACCTCCCTCCCTCTCTCCCCAGTGAAACACACCCTGCAGACCCCTAACCACACTCCCACCTCCCTCCCTCTCTCCCCAGTGAAACACACCCTGCAGACCCCTAACCACACTCCCACCGCCTCCCTCCCTCTCCCCAGTGAAACACACCCTGCAGACCCCTAACCACACTCCCACCGCCTCCCTCCCTCTCTCCCCAGTGAAACACACCCTGCAGACCCCTAACCACACTCCCACCGCCTCCCTCCCTCTCTCCCCAGTGAAACACACCCTGCAGACCCCTAACCACACTCCCACCGCCTCCCTCCCTCTCTCCCCAGTGAAACACACCCTGCAGACCCCTAACCACACTCCCACCGCCTCCCTCCCTCTCTCCCCAGTGAAACACACCCTGCAGACCCCTAACCACACTCCCACCGCCTCCCTCCCTCCAGTGAAATACACCCTGCAGACCCCTAACCACACTGCTCAATTCCAATTGAATTGATTCTACTTTAAGAATAAACACGATTAAACTTAAGACATGTGTGCTTGTATATCTTTGGAGCCAATTGGAAAACACAACCAGACTTTATAGCCTCTTCTGGCCCCAGGTTCACACCGAATGTATGCATGTTAAAATATACAGGCTATATATACTCCTGTATAATGCTGAAAAGTAGAAAAGTAAAAATCACAAGTTTGTTTGTTTATCCTGCATATTTATAGCTTTGTGGAGAGCAGCAAAATCACCACAAATGCAAGCAGCTGACACTTACATTGTTTCAATGGGAATAGTGAAATGAGCCTAAATCAACAAGGTCTAAATCAATAGTGAAATGAGCCCAAAATCAACAAGGTCTAAATCAATAGTGAAAGGAGCCCAAAATCAACAAGGTCTAAATCAATAGTGAAATGAGCCCAAAATCAACAAGGTCTAAATCAATGGTGAAAGGAGCCCAAATCAACAAGGTCTAAATCAATGGTGAAATGAGCCTAAAATCAACAAGGTCTAAATCAATAGTGAAAGGAGCCCAAATCAACAAGGTCTAAATCAATGGTGAAATGAGCCTAAAATCAACAAGGTCTAAATCAATGGTGAAATGAGCCCAAATCAACAAGGTCTAAATCAATGGTGAAATGAGCCCAAATCAACAAGGTCTAAATCAACAGTGAAAGGAGCCCAAATCAACAAGGTCTAAATCAACAGTGAAAGGAGCCCAAATCAACAAGGTCTAATCAATGGTGAAATGAGTCCAAAATCAACAAGGTCTAATCAGTGTCTAAATTGATATCTGTAGACAGACAAGCACAGTTTTAAATTAAGTTTTATTAATTTTACTTTCCCCGTTTCTATAAAGGGATCAGTCAAGCACTCATTACATCCAGCTGAATAAATTCAAATTGATGCCAGAGTGATACACTCCAAATACAGGACTAACGGAAAACAGCAGAGCAGGGATTGCTTCACACAAACAAAAGGGCTTCTTTTAATTGTTTCATTCTTGCCTAAAAAAAAAAAAAAAAAAAAAAGGTAAATAGCCCTTTTTGAAGCCCTTTATACAAGCACTCGATTGCATGAGATGGAGAACAGGAATATCATCGCAATCTACTTAGAGGAACACGATGGGGTTCCAGCGAGGGAGGAAAGTCTGTTCAAGCAGTCTGGTTGAGTTGTTGATCTGAGCAAGGGAAGAGATATCTGGGGGTAAACAGGATCTAGTAGTGGAAGTATTATAAGAGAGAACTGATTTAATTCAGGCTACAGCTGCTTGAAGAAAAACACTTTTCAAATGCATCAGCCTATCATCTAAACTATTCAATGCAAACCTCTGGAAATAAGACAGACACGCCCCCACAGCTATTACATTAGGGGCTGTTTTGGCAGGTTTATGTGTGATTTAAGGGAGAGCAGATTTCAGTTCCATACTTTTGCCTGCCCTGCCCTCAGCTCTGAAAGTGATGTCACAATGCCCCGGTGTCCTGCCGTCTTACCTCCTGACAGTACTGCAGCATGGCCTCCTTGGTTCCCAGGCAGCTCTTGGTTCCCGAGGTGTCTGGCTCCCAGTTGCCGGTCTGGATGTTGACGTGCATGTTGAGCTTACCGCAGAACATGGCCACCTGGGGCTCGGCCACTGCAAACCCAGTGCCTGCGTTCGCTGCCAGAGCCTGCGAGGGACAAGAGGAGAAAGACGTCAGAGAGGAGGAAACCTCCCGGGTCACTGGAGCGAGAGGAGACAGACAGCAATCTCTCCTTTCACTTGTGCAGCAGCAGGTCATGTTAAAAGCACAGGAGATCTACAGTTGTGACATTAGCACAAGAACATAAGAAAACACACAGGTCATTCGACCCATCGATTCTTGTCCAGTTCCTAGCACAGTAGCCGATTGCTACCCCTAAACTGTGTCCAGTAGGGTCTCCAAAGATCTCAATGATTCAGCGTCAACAAAATGGTTGGGTAACCCATGCACCACGGAGTTTAAAAAATAAAAGAACTTATGTAAAGTATTATCTAGAGTTAACAATTTAGAACCCGACGACCGTACCATGCAGCGTGGGGGGTGAAATGAAAACACCCCTCTCCAGCATTGGTTCAGCTCCCCTGTGACTAATCCCACATGACTGGAATTGAATATTTGAGAAGCAAACCTTACTGACAGTCCCATAGGGGCAGGGGAAATATATATATATATATATATATATTAGCTCAAAGAGCCAGGTGCCCAATGTTTCGATATGTTGTACATCTCTCTCAAGGGAGCCTGTGTTTGAGTCAAAACATTGGAGGTATTTATAGGTTTTTTTGATGGCATGACAATGACTTAAGGCTTCACTCAAATCCATGATTATTCTTGCATGATGTATAGAGGTCATGTTAAACAATTTATTTCTGATCTGCACTAGGAAAGCACGCTTTGCACACATTTTCTAACTAATATAAAAGACAAAGAGAAGGAGATGTGAACCCTTTTATTGAACTGACTAAACAATAATTAACATCGCAAGCTTTCGAGACCTCAAAGGTCTCTTCTTCAGGGGAAAGCAGAAAAGGAGAGATTGAAGTTAATTATTGTTTAGTTAGTCCAATAAAAGGCATCGCCTCGCCTTCTCTTTGTCTATGACCTCTGGACTGGTACGGCTAGCATTTCATCCATCAATAATATATAAAAAGGATTTCCAAATATAAAGAAATAACAAGGGCTGCCGATAACATACGCACACACACACACACACACACACACACACACACACACACACACACACACACACACACACACACACACACACACACACACACACACACACACACACACACACACACACACACACACACACACACACACACACACACACACACACACAGCTCTGTTAATTCCAAGTGCTCTGCATGCCTGACTTTAGATTACAGGTCCTGGAATCCGTGATCACAGGTAAACTAGACGCAATCTCCCCAGAAGCTGCTCCTGGGATTCGGGAGAGAGCTTGGGACTGGTACTGCAACCAGCGGGAGACAGCAGGGGTCCTGTAGTCCTGCAGGGTGTGTCCGTGAGGGAGGACACACACACACACACACACACTGCTTCGATAGGGGAGCTACAGTTTAAAGCTGCAGACACATTCACCACACCGTACACAAAACTAATTCATATACAAAAAAAGGTCAAACTGTACAGTATATTAGATACTGAAATGTACACTGTACAAGAAAAAGCTCTGTACATACAGAACCTATAGTTTTATTTGGATTTTGTATTATTGCTTCCTTCAGCTTTCTGTGTTTTTACAGGTGTATGAAACGTACTTGACAGCAAAGAGAAGAAGTTCAGGAGACGGGAATATTTGAATTTTCGTGGAGCAGCAGACAACTGTCAAAGAGTTCCCGCTTCTGAAATGAATTTTGTGCGTTGCTTCATTCCAGCTACAGTCAGTCCTGGTAATTTAACAGGCAGGAAGACAGGCACTTCACCAGAGCCAAGGCAGTGAATAACTGGTGGAGCGGAGTTTAGTGCAGGGGGGGTCTAAAGCAATAAGGAAGGCCAGCCATTCCTGAGCAGGCAATGTGATCCTTCCTTCCGGAAACAGAAATCAGGGACTCTGTTCAGCTGGCAGGGAGCAGACTGCAGCTCATCAGGTCCTCCCTGTTCTAGTCTATAAACATGAAGGGTATTCGGATCTCATATCCCCGTCCGTCATCAAGTTTTAAAACAGTTTGTGTGAACTCTATGGAGTTCGAGAAGTTGCCCTGCCATAACCTTGTGCACCACGCATGTGCATTACAAAACAGATACATGACAAACTCAACATGGTACAACTGCACACACAGTGACTGAAGGGGATATACTGTACAAGGTTTTGCAGACCTCCGATTTGACCGTGGCTAAAAATAACGACCCGACAACCCCTCCATCCTTCCTTCCTTACTGCTAGTGCGGGGCTCTTGTGAAAAGTCATTTTTATGAAAAGGATTGTTAGCTAGTCTGGATGCAGTCAGTAACACAGGGAGTCGCATGGTCAAACTACCAATGCCCTAACATGGTGTTTATGTCACAGAGGCCACTGTGAATCGAATTCCTGCCGAGAAGCATGGACAATGTCTCTCGAAGGTCCGCAGCGGTAATCTGGTCATTCACTTGTCCGTTATTTGGTTTCTCCACCTGAATGCAACCAGAGCAAGTTTATTCCTACCCTGTATTCAAAAATCACAGGAAAGAAATCAGTGCAAATCTGGAGACTCCGGATAAGAGACTGCTTCCTGTCCAATTACCCTAGCCAAGCCCCACTGTCGTGAGGAAGTGATGTCAACTCTCTGAGATGTTTACACAGCACAAACAGTGCAGCGCAATCGCCATTCTGAACTGCATTATTAATCATTAATCATAGAAGTGCACTTGAATCACACCCAGATAACTGATAAGCAGTCACACAAGGTTATATAAAAAATTTAAAAAAAAAAATAAGAAAAGAGAACATTGAGAAACATTTCTCCAAGTTCTGCTCGCCTTTCCTGTGAATCACTGTCACCTCCCATTCCTCCCAGTGTTCGGACAGCACTGGCTTACCCTCCACCCTGATGCACTCATCGTGTTATTAAAACAGGTGCAGCCATGGCTCACACCTCCCCCTCCACAGGGATCAGCTCTGAATCACAGGCACAGCTGCACCCTCCCACAGGCTTTCACAGCACCCACGATCCTATAGGATCAGAACAGGACAGGCTTTCACAGCACCCACGATCCTATAGGATCAGAACAGGACAGGCTTTCACAGCACCCACGATCCTTTAGGATCAGAACAGGACAGGCTTTCACACACCCAGGATCCTAACAGAGGCATCAAAATCTACACGATCAAAGTCAACGAAACCTTTTGTATAATTTAAGACATTGGTGTTCAGCAAACACTGTGCCTGGTTTTCTTTATTAAAAAAAGCAGAGTGCCATCGGTTAAAAGAAATCAGCACACAGCCTTGAGCTGATCACTGGGTGAAACACATTAAATCTCTCCGCACAACCACAGCGCATGTGGTTTCAGGAGAGCTGGGTACTGAAGCCTGGCTGGGAGGCTGCCAACAGCTCCAGCACTTTCCAATGTTCCAGTCCTCGGGGCAAAGGGAGAGAGCCAAGCCTGCTTTCAGTCTACCAGCCGCAGCTTGATTAAAAAGGGAGGTGGCTTCAACAATCGCTGGGCACAGGGGAGCTTCTGTAGAGCAAACACAAGCTGCAGAACAACTGCCCACCAGAGGAGCTGATCATCTGTCAAAGAACAGAGGACTGTGCTGAGGATCACAGGAGTGGTGCAAATAATAAAAATAGGAGAGCCGAACTACTCCTGCAACAACATATTCTTGCATTTATCCCACACACAGTCCTGCGCAAGTGCGTATACATTCTCTTGAATGGCTGTTTGTAACACACAGCTATCCGGAAAAGATTTAGGACAGAAATCATTTACAAGCACACATTTGTGATTTACTGTGTTCAGCAAAACACCCAAACCAAATTTAAAATGCATCCAAGCCCCTAACCTCGCGAAAAACACATACAGCAAAGCAGACGGCACTGCCAGGAGCAAGACCACGCAGGGCTCAAATTCAATTCTGAAGCCGACTGCGTGTTGTGTGCGTGCGTCTGCGCTTGTGTTGAAAATAAGAATAATAAAATGTAAATCCCTCTCCTGTCGGGGCTTAAACATCCTCTTTGGAAAGATATTAAAAGCCTCATTTATCTGGCTCCAAATTCAGACACTGCTGTAACCATGTTTTTAACATCAAAGTTAGAACCATACTGGGAGGCGAGGTTCTGTGTTCTTCACATTGCCTCGGGAGTGCACACGCACACGCACACGCACATGCACACGCACACACACACGCACACACTATAGGTGTACCCTCTTCTCACTGTACAAATGTAAACAGTGCTGGTCTCACAGTGTCGGTTCTGCTCCAGCATCACTCATTTACAGCTCTGTCCCCAGCGTATACACTTTCCGACAAGCAACCAACAAGATTGACTCGTGCTCCCTTTAATTCAGTTTCACAATGTAAAAACAACAAGTCGTACAGAAATCAAAAGCAGCCGAACGCCAGTGTAGCTGCACAGCTGGTCTCCAAGCTAACCCACAAATGCATGCTGCAGGGACAGAGTCTGGCCACTAACTGCAGACTTGAGAGTCAAGATCCATCCTAATAAAACAAACAGTGTTATGCAATGCAGCGTTCCAGTGATTATATAAGGCTTTTATACAAGCCCTGCAGATAAAAAAAGCAGCCTTTTCTTTACTCCTTTTGCCTGCATCGAAGATGTTATTGAATAACCTACTTCTGCTGGAACAGAGCCCAGCACACCATGCTTGACTGCTTTCAAAAGGTTAAATTTCAGTTTTTGTTTATTAGACACAGCGACCGCACGTGCTGCTCGGTCTGCTGAATCGCCCTCCTCTGCTCTGGAATCCAAGGGGGGTGTTAAACGATGTTACAAAACAAAAAGAAATAGGTCACAATAGGTCACCACATTTAAAAAATTGTAACAAAATTGTAATTCCCACAAAATGTACAACCTACTGGGAATCCAAGGAGGAGCCATTTTGTGTCAGTCGGTGGTGCTGGCAGCAAGCTAGCACCATCACTGTACAGATAAAGGAGAAGGTGTTGGCTAAATGAAAACACTGCCAAGAGTTAGAGGAAAGCAAGGGGAAAAGAAAATGTGACATCTCTCTCTTTCTTTTCTCTCGCTGTTTCTCTCCCCCAAAAGGCAGCTCAAGGCTTCCTCTCAATTCTAGAACACACGACAGAGCTCTCTCTCTCTCAATTCTAGAACACACGACAGAGCTCTCTCAATTCTAGAATACACGACAGAGCTCTCTCTCAATTCTAGAACACACGACAGAGCGCTCTCAGTTCTAGAATACACAACAGAGCTCAATTCTAGAATGCAGTACACAGAGCAGTGGATCCTGGGAGCAGACTATATGCAACACAAATAGTGCGAGAGTATGTGTGTGTGTGTGTGTGTATATTCAAAGTCTTAACCAGCTCTACTGCGTCTTATGACCTATTTGCAGTGACAGCTCCCGTATTAATGAAGAGGAGACGGACCTGGCTCCTGTCACATGACTCTGCCCTGGGGCCTCCACAGACTAGCTCAGAGCCAATCCAGTCCGCACGTCACATCAGACCTGCTGAGCGGGCATCAGCAACACAGCGCTGGGAGAACGGATGCAAAACGGGAGAGCAAAAACGCACACGCTCCCACCCACGCACCGCAACACAAGAGACTCTGCATGCAGACCAGAAACCAACTCACTGGAAAACCGATGCGCGGCTCTGCGTACGCTATTTATATAGATTTATTTTTAAACGCCCTTACGATTGGAAATAGCTTCCGACAGCATCGTAAATCTTTAAAAAGGATCCTTTTCAGCGTTCTACCGCATGACTTTGCTTAAAGCTGTAGTGGTCTCCGTGTTGCTTTCAGTTTCACAGTCCCTGCGTGTACTTTGCAGCCTTCAAATCAGGGCTTCAACTAAAACATGAACCTGAAAATCGCTGGATACACAGGCAGCACCCGAAAGACCCCTTCGCTATCAGGGAACAAACTTCAAACCAAATTAGCACGTCCTCGTTCCTGCTGATAACAGTGGGATGTTAGAATCTCAGCTCAGGAAGCATTTTACAGGAAACTCTTCCCAGGGCTGCCATTTCAAACACAGGGCCGGCTACACTGCAGCATCGCATTGTCACTACACCCCTGAGTACCAGGGCTTTTAAATCATCTGCTATGCCTTTCACACTTTGCATCTATTCTCTGGGAATGCATTTATTTATTTTTTTGTTGGTTTCAGACTTGACTCAGAGACTGCGAAGTGTAAAGCCATGGCCTCAGTCCGTCACAGCAGGCAAGGAGATGACCGAGAAGTGGCTGGATGGGGCATGACACTATCAGTGCGCCGAGGGGAGGGAAGTGGTCAGTCTCGGACACAGCAGGTGGAAAGCAGTGGCTCCCGCAGAGATCAGCGGATAGAAAGAGAGGATCACCTCCGAGCCACACCTGCTGGGACTGCGTAGGAAAGAGGAGAGAGAGACAGGACACTGGCTACTACCCACCTCCCGAGAGAATGAACTAACAAAACGAAGAGACCCACACACTGCCAGTGAATGAAACTACCAGCTTGAACACCAGAGATCACTGCAGTACACTGCACTAGCTCCCATGTAATCTCATGTAGGTGCATCCTTTCAAATTAATTTCCAATCAGAATTTAGAGAATGCAGGCGAGGCTTAATTAAATTGTGGAAAATTACATTTTCATATACTGTACAGCAGTGTGTGTCTGGGTTCTTTTAATAATGCCAAAACATGTGTTATTTTCACAATCGTAAAAGCTTTTCCAGGCTCCTGCTCCTCCTCTATGAACAGGACAGCCCTCGCTGAAGCCAGCGCAATCACAGCTAGTGCTATACACTGCTGTAGGCTTCCAAAGCCACAAGACAATAGAGTCAGAGTTTCACGACGCAGTTACTTTTACCCTAGAAACCGTGCACTGTTCTTGACCCCTTGGCAACTCTTGTATTCATTACAGTATCCCAAGGGAAGGAAGGCAAACAGATCACGCAGAGAGGCCGATTAACAGTATTGACAGACCAGGCCAGTTAAAACATCTCGCAAAGACAGTGATCTATGGTGTCACTTCATGGGTTTCACTCAATTTGACAGGGAGAGGCTTGCGTACACAAGGAAGTCCGAAAGATAAACCCGGCCTCTGTAAATGAGTAACCCAACCTGACCATGCTTATATCCAGGGGTACGCAGCAGGAAATCTTACCTCAACCTGTTCACGCGTCCGGGAAGGCGATCGAAGGTGATGCTTGTGTTGCATTAAAACTTCATTTAGACTCTGGATATTAGATTTGATTTACTGATTGAGGGGTCAAGGGTGAATTACAAGAGACTTTTCACTACAGTCGAATTGTATGGCTGGGCAATTTAAAAAACACCATTTTGTTTAGCCACTTGCATCAGTAACCTCAATCCATCCACCGTATTCTTCATTTTGATCAGTGGAAAACAACCCGGTTCTGGGAATAGGCGTCACATTTAAAAAAAATATTTCGAAACTTCCAGTGAAGTCAGTTTTTGAAACTTCCCTTTAAATTCAGTACGTCACTATTTTTCAGTGACAGAACTGTGTGTCAGCCAGACAACTTTAACTAAAACATTTCCCTATTAAAAACATCCACACCAATAAAAACAGGAACTAAAAAATAAAAATCCAAAAAGGCGGTCGAGAACGTTGCCTTCCTTTTTGTACAATATATTTAACAGCACCTCAAAAGAGACTTGAAGCATCTGCAACAATAAAACAATATAAAACCCACAGCCTGTGAAACACTCAAATCTCAGGGGGCTCAAGACTGTCTTCTGAACAAGCTGTCAAAGACCCAAACCAACAAGCCCCAGGTAACCATGGAAACCGTCCCAATCATCTCAAGTATTTCAGCCATGAGGAGGAGGAGGAGGAGGAGGTGGAGGTGGAAAGGGAGGGGGGCTGCCTGTTCTAAAAGAACTCTATTAATTAAAAGCAGCGCAGGACAAAACCACACGGCTTCCGCAGGACTTGGAGAAAGCAGTATCAGACGCTGCTCCGCGCTTCTTTAAAGCTGAAGAGAGATATTTGCATGGCAACCCTGTGCTGTGTGCCTGAAGGAGTTCAACAGGCAAACGAGACACATTCCTCCTGCTGAACAGGGATTCTACAACCTGCACTGCCAGCCTCCCAGTCTGAAAACTTGAATGGCAAACATCCCCAGCACAATGCCATGGCTGCATGTGGGACATACTGGGTTTGGTGTACTGGGTTTGCTCTCCTGGATTGTCTCAGTGCCCATGAGCCCTGGTCATGGTCAGGTAAAACATTTTCCAAAGTCCCAGTCCCTCATCCATTCAATTAGGCTATGGGGCAAAACTTCAGAACACTTCCACAGAAAATGATTCAAACCCTAGATCAAGACGACAAACTTTTCTGGGAATGCCTTCTCCAGTGCGCTTGAATTCAATTCAAATTCCTTCATTTAATATTCTCTTGTCAAGTATTCAGTCAATGCACCAATGTAAAAAGTAACCAGTTATGAAATCAGAAGAAGTCACAGCACTGGACAAAACGTGGGTCTCTATTCATATACTTAAACACGGACTTGCACTTCTTTGGAATCAATTACACTTCAGTAGAGCAGAGAAGGCAGGTACTGAGCAGAGACATCAGCTCCCTGCACGCTCCGTCCGAGTGACTGAGTAAGCCTTCACACATGCACTTGCAAGATCCCGTTTAGATAAATGGAGCAGCAATTGCATTGTAATTCACCAGCCAGCAGAAATCCATCATCCCAGGCCACTCCACTTCTTCCAGAAGCTCCCTTGTGGTAGGGTTTAATTCAGATATAAAATTACACATCTTAATTTCTCTTTCTTCATTTCTGCCGAGGCTCCCAGATAATCCTAATAATTCAAAACTCAGGCCAGGAGAGCAGTCTGAACAGGACAGGCTGTCTTGCACACAGCTGAACGTGCCGAGGTGTGGTTCAGTACACGTGGTCTTTATTTTATTTTACTACCCAGCAGCAATTAAAGAGCGTCTGTCTGGCTACTCCCCTCCCACTCAGCAATCAGTGGGATTAATAAGGCACGGCCCATCCCAAACTACTGGAACAAACACACACTGCTACAGGACGCATGTCTGCAGCGGCAATGCTACGGGTGCAAGCAGCTACGACACTGAACGCACTGGAAGGCTGCGTGACCCACGCGGTGATCGCAGATCTGTTCAGGCTGGTTTTGTTTCAGCGTTTCGGGAGGAGTGCTTTGCTTTATCTACATCGTGTCTCCATCAGTTAAGAAGATGAATGTCACAAGCTTGAAGAACCTCACACACACACACACACACACACACACACACACACACACACACACACATCCTTCCATCCATACAAGACACCAGTCCTGTGTTCTGCAGGCTTGTAGATAAAACATGTGCCTGTAATTGCACAGCTCCAGAATTCGATTGAAGTGGGTTCCATTCCCTACTTAAGCCTGTTGTACTGTCAGGGAATAGAGAACCATCGAGCACAGATGAAGCTTGCAGACCTCGAAGGACAGAGGGATGAAAGATGACTATTGTAACATGAAATAAAAAGGAGGACATGCAGGAGTGCAGGGAGGCTGCATGAAAACAGCGCGACACAGTTTCCAGAGAGCGTGAACGACAAGGGCTGGCGTTATTCTGTAGGATGTCAGCGCACTCCGCTTTGAACATCGTGTTCTGCAGACATACGCTATTGATCTTCAAAAGACAGAAAGATAAATCGCTTCCCCATTCAGGGCGCAGTGCATTCCATACCATCAATCTCACAGCATGCTGTGGTATCTTCCCTGGTTCCTGGATAGAAATAAAAAACCAAGATAGCAGCCTTCCGAGAGCCGATGTCAGGGAGGATTCATCCACACTTCATCTGGGAAGTGCCGTATGTTTTGGAACAATGGAATATTTTATTAGGTTCAAACAGAACATCCAGATGACAAAAAAGGGAAGTTTAAATGGAAGTTACTGTAGCCTGAAGTCATGGAAAATTCTAAACTGCCAGGGCTGTTTACTGAGATCAAGCTAAAAAAAAACAAAATAATGAACAAGCAGGCTATATCGGTTACCATGCTCAGGTTTCTAAAGGCAGTACAGCAGTAGGAAGGTACAGTACTTTGAGTGTAGCATGACAGAAAACAATTAACCATGAACCTGTCACAAAAGAGACAGCGTATCTCTCTCTCGCTCTTTCACTCCTATTGAAAAACTAAAAAACACATCGAGTTCCCCCCATCTCTCCAGAGCAGATGACGGTTCTTTTAGACAGTTCAGTGGAGCGGACTTTAGTGACAGGATGGACTGAAACGCACAGGATGCCTTTGAAGAGCAGGTGAACGCATCCAGTCAGCATGGGAATCAAACAAGACAGGAAGGTATATTTAGACGTCATGTGGCGCGGCACCTGTTTGTTTAAAATAAACATGTACTGTACGCTTCATTAGCCTTATTTTTAGATTTAGAGGAGAGTGAGGGAGAGAAAGAGATTATTCAACTTCTGTCAACAGCGCAGCCATGAAACAAACTTTCAAGGGATCAGCACAGCCCGGAACTGGAAAATCATAGCGTTTTAGGAAAGGGACCGTGCTTTTGTTTTAAAACCGCCCCACCGACTCCCAATCAAAGCTCAATAACAAACAGAAAGAGTCTCTGTGCTCTCATCCCTGCATCTAGAGCTTAGCAGCCACATGGATAGCTGAGCCGATTAGGGCTGGTTACATGACCGCGGCCAGATGATCCAGAGAACAAATAGAAGCAAATCAAAACCAACAAAGCGAGAGAGCAAGAGAGAGAAGTCAGTGCTGTCAATAGCCCCAGGATTGAGGCGGGTGAAGACGTGCAGGGTGTCTCTCAGCTGGACCGGAGAGCCAGGGAGTGAGGGATGATGTGTTCAGCACGGAGCAGGTACTGCCAAGCAGGGGCAGATGCAGAATCGCAGACTGCCCCTCCCAACGGCATGTCTAAACCCTACATAAAAAGGCCACCCTGAAGCCAAGAGTCACGCCTGTTTAATCTTCTGACAATCCGACAGAAAGGCAAATTGGTTCACAGTTGGTGGATTCACTCACACACACTGAAGTCAAGTGAAATCAGATTGTCCATGCCAGAATATTAGAATATTCTTAATGACCAGAAGCTTGAGGTTAAATAAACAGTTCTAAATCTACAGACTCAGGCGTGACTTCATGAGATGTGTGATCTGTCAATTCATTTCTCTCCAACCAGCCCTTGTAAATCAACAAACAGCTGCAACACTTCACAGGGAAAGTCCGGACTTCACGGAGTAATAACCAAGGCGTGAAAAAAATATTTTTTCTTAGCCCTCATTAGCATAATAAGTCCCTTCTCATTTTCAGCAACGGCATTTTCACTTTGGCACTTGGTTCTTTATCCTGCCACAACACCACAGAAGGACTTCCTGTGCAGCAGGTATTATGACCCCCGGCAGTCCTATATACAGCTACAGGGTTTTGTTTCAGGTGGGGTCCAATACTCGTCGCACAGGGAGCGAATCTTCAGTGTGGTGGCGACAGGTTAAAAACACAGTCTGCCCAACTAAACAAATCTGCAGAGGGAATCACACACTGTTCCTGTATGAAGGCTGCCTTCGTTGCAGGCTGGGGAGAGCAGTCCAGCCCCATGCAAAGGCTTTTAAAGAGGGATTAGAGTCTGCGAGTTTGTTATTTTCGAGAGCGGGGCTCTAATCTCTCTACAGAAGAGAGGGATTTGCACAAATGAGCCAGACTGCGGCCCCCTGAGCTCTCCTCCCTCCTCCTCCTCAGTCTGTACCAGCGATAGCGAAGCAAATAACGCAACAAAAACAAAGACAGCCGTTTCTGATCCAAGAACAAATACCAGATCACTTAGTCCTCAAGGATTGCTCAAGGGGGTTTATTGAGTTCAAACTGAGAGCAAAAGGCAAGACTGGGATCACTGGACTGGAAAGGAAGAGTGGCCTAATCGTTAGAGCTGCGGGACTAGGACAGAGGTAGAGTGGGAGGATGGGAGTGCAAGGCAGACAGCCTAGCAAATTTATATTGAACAAATACATTGTTGCTTCATTTATTTTGGACTTCTTGAAAATACTGCTGCCAGCTTGATCACAATAAAAATGATTTTGATGGAGTTGCTGTTTAATTCGGATTGCCTGCTGCACAGCAATAGCTAGCTTCACAGAACCAGATTCACACTAATGTTACCTTAGACAAGACAGTCTATGATTACTACTAATCAGACTCTGGGAAACAGACACGATTCCTCCAGACCCTACACCAATACTGATGTATCACAGCCGGACTGCGAGAAATGCTTCATTATGGTGAAAGAAACGTACCAAGCCAGCCAGCACTGGCATTTCACAATTTCTACCGGCTAAAGAACTTAACGTACAGGATTTAAAGCTCAAGAGCCCAGAAAGCCATCTTTCATATCCTGGAATTAACACTAAGCCGAGAAAGCACTGCACAAGAGAGGGAAAGAGGGAGAGAGAGCGAGAGAGAGAGCGAGCGAGCGAGCGAGAGAGCTGATCAAGGGTGGCTGAATTTCACAAACAATCATTTGCAAGGGACTTTCTCTCCGCAGAGTGACTGGAAGAGCTCAGGAAGTAGCTAGTGATCTGTTCTCCGAATCTGTTCACTCACAGTGGTTTCAATTCCTTCTGCAGCTACTCCCTCATCCTCTCACATCGAAACTGCACAGCACGGAACCACGGTTTCAGAAAGACAACGGCACTTCAATTCACTTTACAGAAAGCAAAACTCTCTCCAAGTTACACTGCATCCCTCCCAGTACCTACCATTGAACCACACTCCCTCCCTCCCTCCCTCCCTTCCAGTCTCTCAGCAAATAACCTGCATCTCATAAAGCATGACTGTGTTCTGCACGGATTCACAAAGCAACACCGCACAGCCTCCAGATCCTTAGAGCGAAACACTAATCCACAGAACTGCGTGAAACTTTGTACCTTGCACTTTGAATACCCAGTACAAGCAATGTTAGAACAGTTAGTGATCTTGGGTAAAAGCCCAGTCTAGGGTATTTGAGTCTCCAGTTACAGCTACTGCTCTCTTGCAAGGCAGCGCAGTTTGAAGGTTACGTTTGTGCAGGTTCATATCGTGGGCGGGTTACAGTTTGCATCGCTTGCAATATATTTCAGTGGGTGGACAGACAAAACATAAAAATGTGAAATCTCTGCCATAACATTGTCAGTACAAGCCCGTTCCTCAATGCCTTCCACAAAAGTTAGGAGTAGAACTCTGCAGCCCAATTCATGATATCCCTTTAGGAGTTAAACAGACGGGCGCTTGCCCAGAAACCCTCTTCCCTCTCTTTCTGCTCTCGCTGTGCACAAGATAGCGTTCGTTCCAGCAGCCTGGCGATTACTGACACATTAAAAGCACGTCCTGCTGCTGAGGGCGACACACACTAATTGCTACGGACAGCAGGGACTTCTTTCAATGGGCTTCCCATTTCTGCTCAGATTACCAGCACTGCACACCACGAGGACCGACACACAGGACCTACCACGAGGACTGACACACACACACACACACACACACACACACACACACACACACACACACGGTATAAACAAAATGTACTTTAGACAGCAAAACAGTATAAAAACAGCCATTTCCTCACATCGTGTTTCCTTTTTCAATTATGCTTTTTTTTTTTTTTTTTTTTAAACCCAATTGCTTGAACACAAACACGTGTTTGGTAGCGAGATCTTTAAATCAATGTAAAATATAAAAGTATTTAAAACGATCTAGATTAAAGGGACGATTGCTTAACCAGGTCTCATTACTAACGTATTCATATTGCAAGATTTAGTGCAAAATACTAGAACAATAATTCACACGGTCCGCTTCAAAGAAATACAATGTGAGGAAACGGCTATTCACTTGAGCTAGCTTGTGCTTTGACGTTTGTATACTGTTTTGATGTCTAAAAAAGTAGATAATTTATAATACCGAAAGTCTACATTTAAAACCACGGCGATGAATAAAATGAATAGCTATTGCATCTTTAAAGTGTAAAGTCATTTTACAAAAATGTGCTTTTATACTGGGTTGCAACCCCCCCCACCACAAAAAAAAAGAGCCGATGATTCACAAACACAAGGAATTAAGAGGCAGCGTGCTTTTCCAGTAACCTGGCTTTCCCAATGTGACTGGCTGCAGTACGTCCATCCTTCAGAAGATGTGCTGCAAGGCTTGTGTCCTGTATGACAACAGCCAGGAGCGGCACGTTTGTGACGGGATCGTCTACCTTGAAGAGGGAGTCGATTTTAAAAAGCGCATGAAGAATCATCATCATTATAACTGTGTGACACTGGCAAGGGCTGTCAAGCAAGGCACAGATCAAAAAGAGTAACAATCACTCCACCTCGTAAACACCTCTGTGACTTTAAAGCTAAGAAGTGCTTCTCAGAACAGCTCACGCCCTTGCAGGCCCGTATTCCGATTTTGAAGGGATGAGACCTGGATGAGGCAACAGGATTCAAAATGTAGGGAAAACCTACAGAGATTCTAACCAGGTACAGGCGTGTATACACGCTATTGAGAGGACTCTGCGTCCAGCCCAGTTAACCACAATGGTAACTGCTGAATATGGTTCTGTTACCTGGGTCCGTTCTACAGCTAGTTCCGTTGCTGAGGCCCACACAGACTTTATTGGGGCTCAGAATGTGGGAAAGGCAGATGCACAAACCCACAGTTTTGTTTGTTTCTAACCCTGCATACTGCTGGCATTCCGATTTTTCTTCCTTGTAATAAAAAGCACAGTTTCTTTCAAGTTCAGAAACGCTTTCGGTTCAAAGAAGTACTCGGTTGTTATTTAATCATGCAAAGGCAGAGAACATTAAAAAGGATGCGGGCGGGTCTGGAGCAGGTAACAGGCTGCGATCTGATCCCAGAGGAGACAGGAGACGTCCGACGCCCTTTCCCAATCGCTCAGGAGCCCCTGCACCTTCCAGACAGCTGCAGAGCGGAGAGGAGGAGGAGCAGGGCACCGTCCAGCAGGGATGCAGCACAGTGCCAGGCTGACACCCAGACCGCAGCTACTGTGGGTTTCATACCCCTTATAGAAGCACTTCAGAAAGATCAAATGCACATCAGCACAGAACACTTTTAGACACTCAAGGCAATGCAGATCACAAACTGAAGCACAGAAACACACTGTCAAGCATTGCTGTAACTGTGCTAAAGTTTAAAAAGGGATCTGCTGGCAGTACACAGGAAACACACACACAAAAGAAACGTGCTTGACTGTACGCAGCTGCACGGCATCAGCAGCAACTGATCGATAGTACAGAAGGAGGCACCGTGATCGCTCCAATATCCTGTTGGGTATGGGAAAGCGGTTTTGCGCTCCACGTCTGAGCAGACTGCAACGCTGCGCGTCTGGGAGATTTCGGTTTTCGTTCTGCCTGCTCTGCAGTTCCGTTCACCCACGCGCTTCCCTGCAAGACATTCTGAAGCACGGCGGCTGCAGCTGGGAAGGGGGCGCGGGCGTTTTGTCACTACAGGAGGCTCTGCCCCCTCAGACCCCACCTCTTTCTCCTCACACAAGTGGGGTGCCAAAGCATCGGGAGCGCTCTAAAAACGTGCCTCAGATCCACAACCACTAGCACACCAACAGAGTGCATTGAACACAAACTCATGACCTAGCAGCTTCCCCTGTTAGAGAATTCAACACATAACCCCAGGGCGAGCACATGAGCCACCAGTTTTAGAAACGCATTGCAAAAGAGAGCCTGCAGCTGCAAGCCACCTGCAGTATTTGCTTAAACAAATTCACAGTCTCTTTCCATACATATCCTTAACTATTAACACACCTAATAGTGCTGAAGTCAAAATAAACTCAGTGACAAAGACAAGCATTGACAGGAACATACGTTAATGTCCTTTAGTATTTCTAAATCCACATAACAGAAAGCTAGGCTGTTTCTCGCATCTAAATCACCTGTATTTTAGGAGGAAGAGGGAGGGCAAAAGGGGCGAGGGCTTAGGAAGGATCCGCAAGAGCCAGATTAATGGCTTCCCTTTCCAGCGTGCATCACAAGCAGAAAGACACAGCTTACAGAGGACAGCGCTCTCCAGACTGCCCCTTGTTAACCTGCCTCATTGTGTGCTGTGCTGTGCTCTGCTGTCACAGAACATCAGCAACCAGCCCTTGACCTCTGGTGTTTACAGTGCAGTGCAGGGCTGCAGGTTTTAGATGTGCAGGTAGAAAGGGGTTGAATTGTACATTTTCCTGACTGGGAAAGTCAAACAAAGCCAGTTGCAGCGAAATTATCCGAACACTCCCCTGGGTGCCAATTAGTGTGGGTAACAGAAGTCTTACTGTGTGGTGGTTTACAAAACAGAAGCTGTGAGCGATCAGTCACCAAGCAGAGACTAGATTACAGGGCCACGACAGAGGGAAGGGATTCATAAATCTGTGGAATAACAAAACCAGGGCTCTCGTTAGGAAGGTGCTGATGTGCTCATCCAGTTTCCTTCTGGCAGAACAGATGGAAATAAAGGACTGTCCACTGGAGCACTGGACTATAGGGAACAAGGGCCCTGGATTGCATCAGAACGAAGGCGCTTCCATGTTAACTGAAGCTACTGCGCGGCCATCAATTCATTTCATTCAAACTGTGGTTCCGAACCCATTCAGTGCCATTGTCCTGTTCTTTCAACTCTCTTCCAATCGGTCCTTTTGAAGTCCTGTTACAGGAACCAATCAGAAGCTGGCCATGGTTGCCACAGACTCCGTTTCAAACAGTTGCTGTTGGAATATTTGAATTCGTCTCAGCACTGGTTTCACTTGGGAATTCACGTGCGACTTGATTTTCTTTTTATTACAGTCTAGTTTATCGTGGTTTGGGGAGGGGTCTTCCAACACTTTCCCCATTGGCCGGTTTATTCACTCGAGTGAAACACATCCCTGGAACTGTAAGAAGTGGGGGGGGGGTCTAAAGTCCTTCTGGAAACTTCCACTGTTCAAAGCAATCTGCAGAGAGAGTCGGCCGCACAACGCACTCTACCCAACAAAAGGAAATTCTTTATATCCAGTATTAGAAGCAGCTACTCTGCACCCCTTTTAATCCAATCCCACTGCTTTGGTGTCAAAACCTTTGAAACATACAGCTCTAGCTGCACACGCTGTACAGAGCACAGCGCATCTGAGACAACCCCTCTCCCTCTCAATCACACGTCTTCAAAATGATCTCCCAGCTGGGTAGCACAAATAAAAACTCAAAAGAAAACACTGATTTTTACAGCTTTGCCTCCAGTGCAACTGTCTGAAATTTTTAGAGCGAATGGAACTCAATGCTCCTACTTTTGTTGAAAAAAAAAATTCTAAATTGGACTGTAGACAGTGCCTTGCCTGTACCTGTGTACACAGCGCTCTCTCCCTCCCTCTCTCCAAACCAGGCCAGCTACAGCTTGCCACCAGCGCCTCACGTCAACAATAGCAGCTGTGCCAGAGAGGAAGAGGGAGAGAGGACACGCACGCAGGCACACTGTAGCACAGGAGACAAGAACAAAACCAATTCAAAATCACCCAATATGTGGAGTGTCTATTTTAATCTCATTCCCACCAAGTTCCATGTCATCTAGTGCCAACTCTGAATAACTAGTGAGAGAGAGAGAGAGCGAGAGACAGAGCGAGAGCGAGAGACAGACAGAGTCCTTTAGATAAAGCTCTGTTTGCCCAGTTTTTTTGATTTGTAATATGTTCTTTGACATATCATTGCACACACAGAGGAGTGACATTTACATGCAGATTTAATCTGAACAGATGGGAGAGAGTCTGCGTGACGTGCTTCCATTGAGAATCACGGTAACCACACGACACGGGACGGCCCGTGCAGCAGCCAGGAGCACCCACCGACCCATGAAGAGCTGCAGAGGTGAAGAGAGGACTCTGGAGCTCAGCAACAAGGCAGCAGAGCTGCAGAGGTGAAGAGAGGACTCTGGAGCTCAGCAACAAGGCAGCGGAGCTGCAGAGGTGAAGAGAGGACTCTGGAGCTCAGCAACAAGGCAGCGGAGCTGCAGAGGTGAAGAGAGGACTCTGGAGCTCAGCAACAAGGCAGCAGAGCTGCAGAGGTGAAGAGAGGACTCTGGAGCTCAGCAACAAGGCAGCAGAGCTGCAGAGGTGAAGAGAGGACTCTGGAGCTCAGCAACAAGGCAGCAGAGCTGCATAGCTCAACAGGTTAAGCACACAGCAGCACAGACTTGGGTTCAAGTCTTAATTCTACCAGTTTCATCATACCAAAGGAAGGGCGATAACACCATTATCAACACTACCTTCATTCTTACTCGTCACACGAACACCACTGCATTCCCAGTGAAGGCAGAATTTTTCAATTCTCAACTCCCAATCCCTGCTGTTAATGTTGCAAAAGTAAAACATTTTAAAGGGGCTCCTCTCACATTAAAAATAGAACCGGGATGCATTTCTCTGAAGAAACCCCCCACCCCCAATAAAGAGCCAAACTGGATCCTCTGAAGCCCACACAAACTGCAATTGAAAAGGCTGGGGACGGATTACGCTGTTTTTTCCCCTGAACAGTGAAAGCAAGGAGCAGAATTAGCAGGTTAGAAGAGATGTGATTTTACATGAACACTATTACTGGCTAAAAGAATAAGTCTCGTTTTGACAAGACAAACGTGCAAGTCATTTACTTAGCGTTTTTTCACACAGATAGCGGTTTTAGTTGATGGCGGCTTTGAAGGCGATGTTTGGGATTGCATCACTGGGAGCCAATTTAAAATTATTAACATACGTATTCAAAGAAAACAGACAAGGGGGGAATGCAGACTCCACACATATCTTATACATCATGTGGTTAAAGCTGTTTGTGTTGCTTAGTAATACATACTGCAGAAGCACAACCTGTGATAGTGTAGAAACAGGTTTAAATGAATTTTGGGAGTGGTTTGTGGATCACCTGGAGTTTACTCACGGACCTCAGGTTGGGAACCACTGCCCTAGACAGAAGGAGTACAGTGGCCAGTGATTCACAGAGTACACAGAGAAACACCCCCAGGGCAGCGTGCAAGCAGCAACACATTATCTCACTCCTTCATTACACTCCCATGACACAGAACACACTCCAGGAAAAATAATCTGCTTCCTCAGTTAAACAAAACGATTTAATAACAGAGACATACTGGCAGTGTGGCCTAGCGGTGAGAGCAGAGGGACTGGAAGGCAGTGTGTTCTAGTGGCAAGAGCTGAGTGACTGGGAGGGAGGCAGTGTGGTCTAGTGGTTAGAGCTGAGGGACTGGGAGGGAGGGAGACAGTGTGGTCTAGTGGTTAGAGCTGAGGGACTGGGAGGGAGGAAGGCAGTGTGGTCTAGTGGTTAGAGCTGAGGGACTGGGAGGGAGGAAGGCAGTGTGGTCTAGTGGTTAGAGCTGAGGGACTGGGAGGGAGGGAGACAGTGTGGTCTAGTGGATAGAGCTGAGGGACTGGGAGGGAGGAAGGCAGTGTGGTCTAGTGGTTAGAGCTGAGGGACTGGGAGGGAGGAAGGCAGTGTGGTCTTGTGGTTAGAGCTGAGGGACTGGGAGGGAGGCAGTGTGGTCTAGTGGTTAGAGCTGAGGGACTGGGAGGGAGGAAGGCAGTGTGGTCTAGTGGTTAGAGCTGAGGGACTGGGAGGGAGGAAGGCAGTGTGGTCTAGTGGTTAGAGCTGAGGGACTGGGAGGGAGGGAGGCAGTGTGGTCTAGTGGTTAGAGCTGAGGGACTGGGAGGGAGGGAGGCAGTGTGGTCTAGTGGTTAGAGCTGAGGGACTGGGAGGGAGGCAGTGTGGTCTAGTGGTTAGAGCTGAGGGACTGGGAGGGAGGGAGGCAGTGTGGTCTTGTGGTTAGAGCTGAGGGACTGGGAGGGAGGGAGACAGTGTGGTCTAGTGGATAGAGCTGAGGGACTGGGAGGGAGGGAGGCAGTGTGGTCTTGTGGTTAGAGCTGAGGGACTGGGAGGGAGGCAGTCGTTCTAGTGGTTAGAGCTGAGGGACTGGGAGGGAGGGAGGCAGTGTGGTCTAGTGGTTAGAGCTGAGGGACTGGGAGGGAGGAGGCATATAAAAATCGATATGGTCCAAGGAGACAATCACACTCACTTGTGTTTTTCTTCAAGGCAGTTTACACAGGGTACAGCTTTCACAATGCTAAATCTGCCAGACTCTCGACATGGAATTCACTTCACCTCGTTCCTCTGAAATCTGGCTGCACACGGTTTTGTTTTTGTGGAAATGTTGTAAATCATTCAAAACGAAGAATCGCTGGGTCCTCAGCTCAGTCCCCCAACGATTCGGAACAATGACTCAGAATAGCGGCCCAAACGACTCTGCATCCAGCCGGGCTGTGTGCTATTAAACCAGACAGCACAACGGTACCAAACACAGGGCTGGAAATAAGACTCCCGTTGCGTTGCTGCTTCCCCCGTTCCAGGTTTTACCATCAGCCGGATTAGCAGCAGTGTGCAGGCACCCAATCCAGGTGTGTCCTATTAAACTCACAGGGATACCAGGAATGGAGCAAACTGTACAATGAGTCTGCAAACTAAACAAGCTACAGGCAATAAATTAGGCTTTATATGCGTTTTTAAAACATAAATGAAAGCCCTCTAATATCCAAACTTGCTCGTCAATCAATAAATAATTTTTAGGCAAGTCATTAAATTGCAGAATTATCTCCCTCTAAAACCTTTCCAGCTGCTTTGCCAGACTGCCTTGACCAGCCTCAGACAGTGCAAGATACGTGCTTATCAGGGCGTGAGAAACCAGCCATTACAGGAGATACTGTACGCTGCAGCGCGGTCGACTACAAGGATGTTGTGCAGGATTAAAATGCTAGATATCTACAGCGGCACGGCTGCTCTCTCACAATCGCGTTCCTGAGGAATGCATCCCGAGAGCCTGTACAGCGCTGTAGAATAAGATTCTCTTGGTTCAACAAATTATATCCCGCAGGCGCCAGCAGCACGGACCCGTCACTGAAGAAATGGCACAAATTCGGACGATGTCTTGGAATTAAGAAATCACAGGACCGCACGCTTTCAGTTCATTCAGAAGCACATGCAGCTCAGATTCTCTCTCGACAGAGGCCTTGACGGAGAATGCAGTTCAAATCTTAATATTAGACGCTGTGCAGCGCGCCGCTCCCATCACAAGAACCAGCCTGCACGGCGCTTTACAGAAACTCACTGGACTGCCAGTGGTTTGCTGAGCACGTGTACTGTGAGTCTGCACGCTGCTGTGTTCAGGGGGTCGGAAAGCAACGGTGTCAGTTTTTGACAGATTTCATTTAAATTCATGAGGAAAAGACTTCGGTGACTATAGAAGCGCTTCTCTTTACCTGGCAGAACCGACACCTGTCTCTATATTTAAACAAGGGGGAAACACTAGCAGAGGGTCAAAGTGGCAGTCCGGGTTACGCATTAACCAATGTATCAGTATTGAGTTAGTTGAAATCGGGTTAAAGCCATGTTTGTTTTCAGAAGATATCAGGAGGAGCTACTGTAGGAGTCACGTGACACGCCGAGTTCCTTTCCTCTTAATATGGAAGCAAAGACTTTGCCAGCATTCCATTTGAAAGGGTCGTTTATTTGTCCAAGAGGCGCTATGGGTTACATATTAATTGAGGGGGGCGGGGGGGAATTAAAAAAAATACACAGACAAAGGTATTCACTTTTCCACCACTTCACTGTAAAAAGCCCCATTACCAGGCTGCAGATAAATACAATACTCGGCGTCGCCCCAGTCGCTAAAGCAATGCCATGTGAAAGAGCTTTATTTAATGTACCGTATTCCTTTAGGGAGGTAGGCGTGTTTGTTAATAACTTCACCTGTATTCATAAATAACCGCAAGTGACACTGCATATGCAAACAAGAGTTATAGCTATTGTATACGCTGTTTTAAAAAAAATTAACTCCTACGCCCTGCCTTGCATGTGGAAGAGATTCCCGGGAGTGGTCGCATCACCTTCATTTCAATAAGGTAACGCATTTTCCAAACAACGCCACTCAGATTTTGACTAGCTGCCAGAATGTTGGCGTCTCGTTTGATCTCTGCAGCGACAGTACCGCATTAGAGAGATTGTGCCAGTTTAGCTGGAGGGAGCCGTACAGACCAACATAAACAACACACACACACACACACACACACACACACACACACACACACACCATCAAATCTGATGAATGCATATACGAGTTACTAGATGTCGCAGCGCGATTTATTTACGGTTATCAACAAATAACAAATCCGAGGGCGGCTTTGATCGAATATGCATTATTATTATTATTATTATTATTATTATTATTATTATTATTATTATTATGTTTTCACTAAAAAGATAAGGTGGGTCGGCTCTATACAAAACGCCGCATAGCGCAGCGGGCGTAGATTTAAATGCGAGTCCCAAAAAGAAACATTAGTTAATAAAATATAATACTGGCTATATCTGGAGTAAGGGGGCGCGTTTCTGAAATCAGAGAACATCATGATGCATTTCATATTAATATGTGCGTGCGTCCTACCTTGCAGTATTTTCAATTGCAAAGAAAAAAACAGTTACAACATTACTGTACAGAATACAAAAATAATGACATCGAGCAACTTCATATATAAAAAAGACACTGTCGCCGCAGATTAGGACAATGTAATAAAACGCATTTTAATCGCGTTGACAATGCAAATTTAAAAAAAAAAAAACACACAACGGCAATTCGTAAAAATAAAAAAAAAATCTAAAAGTAGTTTTTGCTGCTTACCTCAATGTATCCGGCCAGAGCTGGGGCTACAATGCCCAAGATTAGAACCGACAGCGCCGGTATGCTTCCCATGTTTCACCTCTTCACCAGGCAATTCACTAGATTAACTCCCGGGTCTATAACAGCCCCCTAGACTAGAGTCTCCCCGCTGAAAACACCGGTACCTACCGCCGTTACAGGGTTGCAATCGTCTGTAATATTAATGCTACCAACAGCACGCTACACTTCACAGCTTTATCAGCTTCTCTCTCTGAGGCTCGATAACAACTGGACCGCTATAAGCACAGCGGGCATCTCTTACCTCCCCGGAAATTGTGTCACATGAAAAAAAAACTCCTTATATGGAACGCTCTCCTGCTGGACACGCCCACTCCCGTTGAAACTCGCACTGACTGGTTCTAAGCCACACCCCTTTTTAAAGAGCGCTTTGAACAGATAAGGAAAGCCACACCCTGTCGTTCCAGAACCCCCCCTCCAGGGCACGCCCCCTGGTGCCCGTGGCCGGAGAGCCGCGCCCATTCTTCTAGTGGCACGCTGCAGAATACAGTGCAGTCAAAAGTTTACATACCCCAATGGAAATTTCTCATTTCTAGAAATTTCTCGTAACCAAAGATTTTTAGGAAAAAATCTTTTGTAGCAAAAGTTTTGCTTTTGTGGAGGAGGAAAAAAATGCTCTTTTTTTGAGATTTGACATCTAACAATACACCCATTCTTTTTTCATACATTTTAGATTTCTTTTTAAAATGACATACATGCATACAGACATACATTTTGTTTTAAAAGCATTTAAATACATTTAAAAACACCAAGACAATTGTGCTATGTACAAGGCTAAAACAGCATAAAATCAACATGATAAAACCTGTGCTGCTTTAAAAGTGACTGGAAAAAATAATCTATAAAAAAAACCAGCGTATGTGAGGGGCGGGGAGTGCGTGAACATAAAACAGAACAAAACAATAAACTTAAACTATACAACTAAACTAAAGGGACAGAGGCAAAAGGGACGGTGTACAAATCTGTGTGTTAAAACTCTAAAATTCTAAAACGCTTCAAATGTAACTTTTAATAATATACATTACAAATCTTTAAAAATAGCTTTTCAGCGCTCATTGGACAGAACACCCTGCCAGACAGACAGACCTCAGAGACATTAACCAGGGTGTCACTAGACTGACCACTCTAGTCTGTGCTCATCACCCACACTGCAACACAGTGTATAACAACTGGATATACTGGAATATACTAATTACCCTAGAACAGGGGTGCCCAATCCTGGTCCTGGAGGGCCGATGCCCTCCTGGTTTTTGTTCAAACTGTACACTAAACTGATTAATTGGACCAATTAAGCTTCTAATAAGGGCTTGATTGGTCCAATTAAGTAATTTAGGGCACAGTTGCAACAAAAGCCAGGAGGGACATCGGCCCTCCAGGACCAGGATTGGGCACCCCTGCCCTATAAGCTTCTAGAAGCTTTGTTTTAATTAAGGGGCAGGTGGGTGAGCGAGGGGAAATCCCAGCCATTGCCATCTCTGATCTTTCCTCTTCAGAACTGGTCATGGTCCTTTAAATCCCTAAGCAGGACTCTCCTGTGCTGTACAAGTTTGTCTTTCCACACAGTGAAGCACTAAGGAGACCCACATGCGCTGCTACAGGTTTGGTTTCCATTGCGCTGGTTCCCGAATCTCCTTGCCTTATGTTTAAATGAGCACATTTGGAGAGAGATGGGTAAATACTGCTATGAAGTCCCACTGCAGAGGAAATGTGACGCGCCTGTGAGTTTGAACAAACCAAGAACAAACAGCACCCTCAAAGACAAGGCTCCCTCTCTCACAGGCCTGCCCTGCTTTACCTGTAAATACGTGACAGTGTCTTAAAGGAGACAGCACGCTCGGCCAAAACAAATAATATTCAACCCTTCCTGCAGTTTCATTTGTGTTTATGACATCATCCTTCGGAAAGTTTATCACAGGACAGTTGCATGGTCTTTTTGAAGTTTCCCTGTGCTTTTCCCATAGTTTGCCATGTTTTTTTTTAATCAAATCAAATCAAAGTCAAATCAAAGTTTATTTATATAGCACCCTTCATACAGGTGGATCTCAAAGCACTTTACAGGACAAGAAAAAAGAGTCACATTTATAAAAACAAAACAAACAAACATGCCAGATGCAAAAAAGTTTAAGAAATATATCATGTAAACACCAGTAACTAAAATAAAAATATATACAAAGCAGATCAAATACAAACAGATACAACAATACAAATGAAAACAGATATATACACACATACATATACATATTATAAACATGCCAGCTCAAACCAATATGTTTTCAGTCTTGGTTTAAAAACAGATAGAGTCTTCCCTCACATGTGCTGGCAGCTCATTTCAAAGTTTGGGGGATCTCTAACAAAAAGCCCTTCCTCCCCATTTAACATCCTTTATTACAGGGGTTACCAGCAACCCCATATTCAGGGATCTAAGGGATCATAGGTATGGTAAAGCATATTTGCCTAAGGTTAATATGCTTTACCAAACCTCTCTAGAATGTACGATGCCTACATCAGCGTTCACTGTGCTTTATTACACTTCTCTCTCCTTTTACTGTGAACGTGTATAAGGGTAACTATGATATAAACCACTAGCTTGAAAGACCAGGCAAGTCTGTTCTTCAAGTGATTTTTACATCACAAACTGAATTTGTAAATAAGGTTGTAATCAGTTTTTTATCTGGAAAAGAAAAATGATACTATTTTTGAAAGCGATCAGGAGATCTTGAGTTATTATATATTACATTACTTAGCGAGTTAAAATTCAGAAAACAGGAGTTACTGTAAAGACTGAAGTCCCCGAATGAAGCAGACAAGTGGGATGAATCAGCCAATGCCTGTGTGAGTAATGAGCTTGCGTTGCTTATTATTTCCTGCCTGCTAATAGCAGCCAGATTTAAGATTCAGAGCCTGCAGTGGCTGGATTGGCAATTAGGATTAAGAATGCATCACTGTGATTTATGATTCAGAAATCACATTGGGTGTCAGTGTGTCTCTGTGTGTGCTAACTTTTGAACAAGAAACTCTTTCTGAAGGGCAGTCAGATTTCTAATGAACCAGACAGTAAGACACTGCCATTAAGAAATGCATCTTCATCCGTGCTATCTCCTCTATTTAAAGAAGCGAACAGCCTCTCTTCCAATCCCTGCAAGCCTGCAGATTACAGGGACAATTCCTGTTGCACTGGACCGCCCATTTCCACATGCATGACTATGATCTCTTGTGCTGCTCAGTCATTAAATACAAGGTGTTGCATTTTTGACCATGCTAAACATTTAATAGGGGCAGTGCAACTTGAGTCTTCGTCCCAGCATTTGATTTCATTTTTGCTGCAGTAAAATCCACAGAAGCACTGAGCCGACCCACTCCTTCTTCCTCCCCAGTCCCCTAGCCTGTCTACAAGGCTTCTTCAGACTCTGCCAGAGTCCATGTTGATTTTCAAAGGCATGGTAGATCAAAGAATTCACAGGAGCAATTACCCCGTGTTCCTCTCTGAATATTAACACAGCCATGCTAATTAGAGAATTAAAGGTCAGGGGCTTTATATGTTAATTGGCGATCTTGTGGCACGGTTTCAAAAAGGAGAAGGGGGAGAGGGGGGGGCGAGGGGGGGCAGTTGCCCATCCTGGAATGGGATGCTTGTTTAGGGACGAGCATGGGACTTGCGATTTAAAACAACCAGCTCTATTCACTACACTGTAGCTGTCAGGAGTCTGTTTTTTAAACAGAGCCAGTCTGAAATGGATAACCCTGAACAACTAACAGTTTCTCTTCTCTTCTCTCTCTCTCTCTCTCTCTCTCTCTCTCTCTCTCTTCTCTCTCTTCTCCCTCTCTCTCTCTCTCTCTCTCTCTCTCTCTCTCTCTCTCTCTCTCTCTCTCTCTCTCTCTCTCTCTCTCTCTCTCTCTCTCTCTCTCTCTCTCTCTCTCTCGCTCTGTCTTGTTTTTCCTGGAGAAGCCAGTGTGAGCTAACAGTAGTTTAACAATAGCAGGCTTTGTGAGCTGAGCAGGATTCATTGCCGTTGCTTCTAAACAAACAGCAGCCGGCCAATCAGGCTGGCCGCATTGTTTTCTTTGCCATGTTTTACTGTAGCACTGTTAAGATTATTTCATAACCTCAATCCAGTTTCTCGCTTGCAGAGTGCTTGCAGAATGACCACAAGAACTGTGTGAGGGGTGGGGTGGGGTTTTATCAACTTAAAATCTGATGAAATCTCCAGTTTACCACCAGAGGGAAAACAGGAGCAAGCAACAAGCCAATGGAAATGTCTCAGCTCCTGGCCCTCTCCCCTCCCCTCCCTCCCTCTCCCCTCTCCCTCCCCTATCCTCTCCCCTCCCTCCCTCTCCCCTATCCCTCTCCCCTCTCCCTCCCTATCCTATCCCTCTCCCACTCTCCCCTCTCCCTCCCCTATCCCCTCTCCCTATCCCTCCCTCCCCCCTCCCTCCCCTCTCCCTCCCTCCCCTATCCTCTATCCCTCTCCCTCTCCTATGCCTCCCTCTCCCTCTCCTCCGTCTTTTCCTGTCCCTCTCCCTCCCTTCCCGTACACACAACATCATGGTAAGAAACGTACACACAACATCATGAGAAGAAATGTACACGTTTCACAGCAGCACCATCTCCAGAGCCTGTTTTCAAGACTCCCACTGATATCACACAGAAGAGACAGTAAGCTAAGAGGATACACAGTCCACATTGAGATGAATCCTCCTGGGGAACTTCTAAAAGACACGCTTCCATGAAATAGACCACGATGTACTCCCTGTAAATCCATGAACACCGAACAGAGATCAGAGACGCTGACCCATCATTCAAGATCCATGAGTCTTTTACATGCCCCTCTAAAGACATGCAACACGCTGTACACTGGGGAAACTAAAAGGCGTTCAGCAGACCGCCTTGTGGAACATTTACAAAGCATTTGAGTCAACACCACTGCATTTCCAGCAGCCTGACATTTCATCAATGATGATCACACTGCTGAAGACGCATCACCATCTGTGGGATCAGTCAGTGCTGTGGAACAGATGCTGCTCGGAAACAAAGGGAACGCAAGTTTATCTTCAAACTAGGAACCTTGGAACCTCTTGGAATTAATATTCTATTGATCATGACATCATCCACAGGATTCTTGAAAAAAATAACTTACTTAAGTTTACTGCACTGTGTTGACCTTTCTCTCTGCACAGCTGAAGGGATATATATATATATATATATATATATATATATATATATATATATATATATATATATATATATATATATATATATAATTTCATGAAAAACTATATACTATATAGCTAAATAGATTACTAATGAAGACAAGTGATAAACTGAAAAAATGACTATTTTAATAATTAGCTAAACTTCAGATAGCATGGTATAACATTGTAGCTAATAATTAAATTCGTGCGTTTTCAGTTTATCAGTCTTCATGAAGTATCTCTAGTGACTGATGAGTATCCTGTTGGATCCTGATTCTCCTTGGATAGACAGCTACTGTATTTGCTGTTTTTTAATGATCTGCACTAAATATGTAACTTATACACATTGAAAGCTTCAGTAATGCACGCAAAAACGTCATGGCCATAGAGGAATTCTATTTTTCCAAATGTACCTTCCATCTACTATATCAATCATGTCTGCACTGCATGTGAGATTCTGTTGTGGCGTGTTATTAATATAGTATCTTATATTCTCCGCTAGTGGGCGCTAACTGCAATTAAAAATAATCTTCGATGGAAACAAGAATTTTGATTGGCCACCCAAGAGACCGATTTTTTTCATTGGCCGGCAGGAAAACGCACAGAGTAAATGATTGGCTGGCTCTTCAAAATGGACTTTGACTACAGCACGAATAAAATCCTAATAAAAATCAAACCAATTCAGATTGTTTAAGCTTGAAAAATAACCAGACGTGTCAATGTAGCGCTTATACCCTTTGTAAACGGTATTTTAATCAGTAACCGTTTAAATAAAAAATAAAAAGATGGCCGCAAACACAACCCCTTCCAATCAGCGTTCGAGTTCCCATCTGTTGCTAGGCAGATTATGTTAATATATGCAACGCTACCATCTCTGCAGCTACCATTCTGAGGTAAGATCAACTTGCAATTTTCCATTTACATTTTTAATTGTACAGAAGATTTTCGAGCCAGAGCTGAAACGGTGCCTCCAGGGTGACTTCTTGTAAGTAGATGTTGGAATTGTGGGGTCGATCGTTTCTTTTTTAACCTGATAAGAAATTTTATTTTTTCGGTGTCTCAAAGGGGTTGTTGTTGTTTTAGTCCCACCCAAAATGGAGAGCCGTCTTCCTTGTTCTGCGGCAGAATCCGGGCTGGGCGCAATCTGAAACAGGGGACGAGTATGTTCAGATAAAAACAGCCCGGCCACAAACAACTACCGAAACAGCGACCTAAAACAAAACACCGCTTTGTAAACGTTTGCTGTGGGAAATATGGCAGCGGCAGCGCGGGTTTGGTGCCATTTAGTCGGGCGTTAGGCGGGTTTTGTTGTGCGCGCTGTTCCCGGGGTTTCTAAGTTTGATTTTTTTGTGGTACGGTCCAGCTGGAACTCAGAACCTCCGGGGTCAAAATAGGGGTGCGGGGAGATCTTAAGAGCCCCCCTAATTCAGCGGGTCCGGCAAACCCGCCGTCTACCTTCGGATAGACGCCGGGGAGAAACGTCCAGGAGGATTTAACCTTTGATTTTTTACTGTTTTGCATGGAACCAGTTTTCATAAACCACCCTCCTTACCCCCGCACTGTAATTAGACTGGTCGCTATGCCTGAGAACTGGGCATATTATATGTTTAGGTTTTTTAAATGGCTTCACTGTGGCTGCTCTGGCTGTCAAAACACGATTCAGACTGAATTCATTATGATTTGCCCTACACTAGTTTTGTTATGTGACTCTCTAAGTTAAATAGTAACCAGTTCGGGGATATTATTGATTACCCCATGACCGTAATAATACCAGTCCTAGGCAGTGTGTTTATTGACTGACTTTACAGTGTACTGCACATTTCCGCTCTTTTTAAATGACCTGTATTATATCCACAATCAATGTAATAATATACAAGCCTGCTGGATATAAAGACACAGACCCATATTCAAACTATATTTCAAAAATTCCAGTTCCCCCATCTTTCAATTAGACAAATGTCCGCCAAACACTGAAATCAGAACAGGCCAGAAAATACACGACCTTTCCAATTCCTTTTTCTGTCAAAACTGGCCACAACGCTGTATTGTATGCTTCACCTTGTCTCGTTTTGTGATAATACATTGTATAATCTTGTAAATAATAAATAAATAAATACTGTATTAATAAATGTAGTTATTTTTGTATCCCTCGAGCGCACATTAATTTAAATCCCGAGGCTGTGCAGCACGAGCTTGTGTTATAATAACGGTTAAGATGACAATACAGTGAAACACATTGAGATTACTTGTGAAATCCAAATATCAGGCTTGCTAATAGTAATAACACACATGTTTAACATGTTCCTGTTCTGACATTGCCATGTATATATGTAGCGTTGAAGATATGTTTTTGTTTGTTTGTTTGTTGTTCCGTGACAGGAATTATAACGTTATTGCCTACAACCTAAAATATCCATGACAATAATAATGAAAAATGAATGGGTGCTTGTTTATAATCTGACAAATGGCACTTTATTAATTCTGGTAATTGGTCCAGCACCTGAAAGGGATTATTATTATTATTATTATTATTATTATTATTATTATTATTATTATTATCAGCTGGTAAAACAAGAAAGCCTGGACCTTAGTATAACTTGGCAAAACGCTATTTTCCTTCCACAATATCGGTATTAAAAAAACTACTAATCTGTCTTAACAACACGTTAATAAAATGGGAACCATTGTCTGTAATTTAATAATGTAGTATTTTAAGAATAGCTTGTGTTTCTCCTTATAAAGTGTCTCCTAGTAAAAGCGTAGTAAAGTGTAATAAAGAATAGTGAAAGGATGTTAAAACATAAGCAAGCATTTTAAAGCGTAGCGAGGTGTGGTCATTAAAGCATGTTAATAAACATGGCAAACCAGATAAACTACTATGCAAAAATACGGTGGTCAATTTTATAAGGATCGTTATAAAATAATTAGAAAAGAAAAACACTATTTAAAGTTTTATTCTGTTTTCAAAGTAATATTTCTATGTTGATACAGAAACACATCCAAGCTATATTTGAATCTGTTTCCCCCATTATTTTAATTATTAGCTACCCATTTGAATGCGCGGGTTGAAAAGGCCTGAAAATGCACGTCATTTCCAGTTTGTTTATTTAGAAAATGTGCACTAAAAACCAAGAAGGCTTGTGTTCACAAGAATAAAAACAGCAGCCTTATTTTAGGTAAACTTCAAAGCCTACTGGGCTGTCAAAATGAACTCTTGTAATAAACCATTGTGTTTTTGAACCTGATTTAGCAGTTTAATGTTATTCTGGTTTGCAGTGCCCTGTCGATAGGAGACATCAATGTGCTTCAGGTACCTGTGTGAGCTTGTAAAGTTAAAGAGATCCTACTGAGAACAGAGGCGCCATGGAGTCCAAGCAAGAGGGAGGCCTGGTCTGGAGCCAGGCTTCGGAGCACTGACCAAAACAACCACACACAGGTAAGAGACTTACCCTTCACAGGAAAGAGACTTACCCCTCACCCCTCACAGGAAAGAGACTTACCCCTCACCCCTCACAGGGACAGAGAGACTTACCCCTCACCCCTCACAGGAAAGAGACTTACCCCTCACCCCTCACAGGAAAGAGACTTACCCCTCACCCCTCACAGGAAAGAGACTTACCCCTCACCCCTCACAGGAAAGAGACTTACCCCTCACCCCTCACAGGAAAGAGACTTACCCTTCACAGGAAAGAGACTTACCCCTCACCCCTCACAGGAAAGAGACTTACCCCTCACCCCTCACAGGAAAGAGACTTACCCCTCACCCCTCACAGGAAAGAGACTTACCCCTCACCCCTCACAGGAAAGAGACTTACCCCTCACCCCTCACAGGAAAGAGACTTACCCCTCACCCCTCACAGGAAAGAGACTTACCCCTCACCCCTCACAGGAAAGAGACTTACCCCTCACCCCTCACAGGAAAGAGACTTACCCCTCACCCCTCACAGGAAAGAGACTTACCCCTCACCCCTCACAGGAAAGAGACTTACCCCTCACCCCTCACAGGAAAGAGACTTACCCCTCACCCCTCACAGGAAAGAGACTTACCCCTCACCCCTCACAGGAAAGAGACTTACCCCTCACCCCTCACAGGAAAGAGACTTACCCCTCACCCCTCACAGGAAAGAGACTTACCCCTCACCCCTCACAGGAAAGAGACTTACCCCTCACCCCTCACAGGAAAGAGACTTACCCCTCACCCCTCACAGGAAAGAGACTTACCCCTCACCCCTCACAGGAAAGAGACTTACCCCTCACCCCTCACAGGAAAGAGACTTACCCCTCACCCCTCACAGGAAAGAGACTTACCCCTCACCCCTCACAGGAAAGAGACTTACCCCTCACCCCTCACGGAAAGAGACTTACCCCTCACCCCTCACAGGAAAGAGACTTACCCCTCACCCCTCACAGGAAAGAGACTTACCCCTCACCCCTCACAGGAAAGAGACTTACCCCTCACCCCTCACCCTCACAGGAAAGAGACTTACCCCTCACCCCTCACAGGAAAGAGACTTACCCCTCACCCCTCACAGGAAAGAGACTTACCCCTCACCCCTCACAGGAAAGAGACTTACCCCTCACCCCTCACAGGAAAGAGACTTACCCCTCACCCCTCACAGGAAAGAGACTTACCCCTCACCCCTCACAGGAAAGAGACTTACCCCTCACCCCTCACAGGAAAGAGACTTACCCCTCACCCCTCACAGGAAAGAGACTTACCCCTCACCCCTCACCCCTCACAGGAAAGAGACTTACCCCTCACCCCTCACAGGAAAGAGACTTACCCCTCACCCCTCACAGGAAAGAGACTTACCCCTCACCCCTCACAGGAAAGAGACTTACCCCTCACCCCTCACAGGAAAGAGACTTACCCCTCACCCCTCACAGGAAAGAGACTTACCCCTCACCCCTCACAGGAAAGAGACTTACCCCTCACCCCTCACAGGAAAGAGACTTACCCCTCACCCCTCACAGGAAAGAGACTTACCCCTCACCCCTCACAGGAAAGAGACTTACCCCTCACCCCTCACAGGAAAGAGACTTACCCCTCACCCCTCACAGGAAAGAGACTTACCCCTCACCCCTCACAGGAAAGAGACTTACCCCTCACCCCTCACAGGAAAGAGACTTACCCCTCACCCCTCACAGGAAAGAGACTTACCCCTCACCCCTCACAGGAAAGAGACTTACCCCTCACCCCTCACAGGAAAGAGACTTACCCCTCACCCCTCACAGGAAAGAGACTTACCCCTCACCCCTCACAGGAAAGAGACTTACCCCTCACCCCTCACCCCTCACAGGTAAGAGACTTACCCCTCACCCCTCACAGGAAAGAGACTTACCCCTCACAGGAAAGAGACTTACCCTCACCCCTCACCCCTCACAGGAAAGAGACTTACCCCTCACCCCTCACAGGAAAGAGACTTACCCCTCACCCCTCACAGGAAAGAGACTTACCCCTCACCCCTCACCGCTAAGGGAGCTTAATAATGAGACTCCCCCATTGCAGAGCAGACTGAAAGCCAGTCCAGATTTTACATTCTGTGAGCTTAATAAATGAAATGAAAGACCCAGACGTTTTGAAATCCGTCAGCTTCTAGGAACTGGACGAGCCCTGATGTGCAGGACAGCCTCCTGTACTTTGCCTGTGCTCTTATATTGTCCTGTGTGTGTGTGTGTGTGTGTGTGTGTGTGTGCGCAGGTGCACTTCGAGGGGGGCGCGGTGGCTCAGATCGTGTACAGTGATGGGCAGGACCGCCAGCAGCAGCAGCAGGTGGTCTACACTGCGGACGGGAGCTCCTACACCTCCGTGGACACGGCCGAGCACACGCTGGTGTACATTCACCCCAGCGACGGGGGGCAGGTACGGGCAGGGGGCAGGCTGGGGCCATTAACAAAATAGCACATTATTAAACAAAGTGCTGTCTGTATGGCATGTGTTGTATTGAAATAAATAAATACTTCTAATATATACACACACACACACACCCGTCCCTCGGTATATATAGCACCTCGCTATACTGCGGTTCGGGTATATAGTGGACCCTGATATTGACATTTTAAATCGTATTGGATATTTTCAGACAGAAGTGACTAAGATTAGCTGTACTGTTCAATCGCTCCTAGTGAAGAAGCTCTCGTACACACCCACAGTATCAGCTGCTGTGGGAGTCGCACGCTGACATTCACCCACTCGCAGTCGTGCTAATCCAGTGGCCGTGGTTTCTTGTGTGCAGGCGGTGTTTGCTGACCAGTCTCAGGTGGCGTACATACAGCAAGATGGCACGACCCAGCAGGTAAGAGACTCTGCATGCAGCGCCACGCTGACACACTTTTGCACGCGCGTCGTTGTGTCACGTGTGTTAAATGCTCTCGCTGTCTAGCAGGGCTGCGTGGCTGAATCGGGATGCTTTCTTTATTGTATTGTAACAGAGGTCTGTATGTGCAGCAAGCGCTTCTTGAATAATGTGTGTTTCACAGGTGGTGTGAATACATACTCTCCCTAACTCCTTTCAAATTTATCTTTCCTCGTTCCTCATCATATGAGTAGCTCGTCATTCATATCGTATCGAGACATCAGGGTGTCCACACACCCCTGCTGCCTGCATCGTTCAAATAAACCCCGCTGTCTTTCACTGTGGGGATGAACCTAATGATGTTTTTATTACTCTGCACTGTTATCCTGTCGGTATGACTGTGTTGTAAGCAACTGTCTTTTCTCTCTCTCTCTCTCTCTCTCTCTCTCTCTCTCTCTCTCTCTCTCTCTCTCTCCGCCACGCTCGTTGCCTAGGTTACAGTGCTCCTGCCCAGCAGTCAGAATATGAACACCGCCAATCTGCACGTGCTCAGTAGCGTGGCCGACGCCCCCCAGCACATGGGGGTGGAGCCTGTCTCTCAGGTGAGGTCACAGGTGTCCTTGTTTGTCTGTCTGTGAGGCTGTGATGCCCTTTTACCCTTTCTGGATACAGAACTCTCTTCCTGTCTTAATACAGGGACATTTATTTTTGCAAAAGCGAAAAACTTTTTTTTTTTTTGCTTAAGATGCATGCGTGAGCCCTTTTTTTTTGTATATATTTTTTCCTCACATTGTTAAACACACAGAGAAGCAAATACTGCGATCTTCACTTTTCTCTCTGAGTTTAGTGAAGCTCATCAAGGGTTAGGGGCTGTGGCTGCAGGGTTAGAAAAAACAGCTAGACGAACTTCAGCAATTTACAGTGGACTGCAGTTGTTGTTATGTAGAAGAATATTTTATAAATCTTGGATGATTTCATTTGAACTTCAATACCTGAGCGATACTGTATACTGTGCAACACAAGTCAGGGATTGAAGTAAGACTCCTATTGTAGAGCAGTTTCTCCCATTCCAGGTTTTACTGCAAGTTGGATTAGCACCAGTGTCTAGGTAACAAGCTCAGGTGTGTCTTACTAAACTCCTAGTAAAACCAGGAATGGATGAAACCGCTATGCAATGGGAGTCTTATATCCACCCCTGCAAGTACTGCAATGTTTCAGCTCCATGTCCATATGATCGCTATCTTTTAAATAACTGTATACTGCACAATGTAACTGCTGCTTCACTGAACCCCATCCTCCCAGCGCAGTCTTACTGAGCAGTCCTTCTTGTCATGCTTCTCCCCTCCACTAGGCAGAGCTCTCTGTGTCAAACTCCTCCCTGCCCTCCATGGTGAGTGTGGGGGGCTCCTCCAGCCCCCTCGGGCCCCTGGGGGCCCCCGATTCAGCCCTGGACTCTGATGGAGAGGAGGATGAGGATGAGGATGAAGGAGAGGACTCGGAGCTGGATGACTGGGAGCCGGGGTCCCCCGTGCCCTTCACCCCCAACGACCTGTGTGAGTGCAGAGGGCATCCATGAACCCCAAAACAAAAATCCATCATTGCTGAATAAGATAATGCAGTACTTACAAGAACAAGTCAAGCAGACCAGCGTTCGCCTTCCACAGTGCAAATACACCATTTAACCGCAGAATAACACAGGGGAAGGATTTCAAGTTTTACACTCAGGATAAGTATTTTTAACTGTGTTTCGACTGTTTTTTTTTTATGTCTGCGTGTCTACCCCTGCCCCTTTTTCTTCCTCCCTCTCCTGACTCTCCCTCTTTCTCCTCTCCCTCTGCAGGGTGTGAGGACTGTAACAATGCCCACCCCTCGGTGTGTCTGAAGCACGGGACCCTGCACCCCATCCCTAACCGGCCGGTTCTGTCCAAAGCCAGCGCCAGCCTGCCGCTGGTTCTGCCGTGGACGCCGGGCGGCGTGTTCTCCAAGAGGCGCATTCCCAAGAGGACCCAGTTCGGGCCTGTGGAGGGGCAGCTGGTCCGGCAGTCCGAGCTCAAAGACCACTACATACATCTCAAGGCAAGCCTCTGAGAAGCAAAATCCCAAATAAGTTTACTTAACACCTTGCCAGTCAGATGTCATCTTACGCGGTCTAACAGTAAAATACAGTCTAAAAGCTAAAACAAAGTGGTTCTTGAAATCCACATTTAGCGAAGTTAAAGTACAAATCCCATATATAGTTAAGAGTAAACCTGAGTGAAGTAACCTTGTTGTGTTGTGCCCGTGACCTCCCGTCCTGTCAGGTGTCCGCACAGGACAGTGTGAAGGAAGGGGAGAAGGGGGAGGACCTGTGGGTGGAGCTATCGGACGAGGAGCGCTGCAATTGGGCCATGTTCGTTAGACCCGCCCAGAACCACCTGGAGCAGAACCTGGTGGCCTATCAGTACGGCCGAGACATCTACTACACAACCATCAAGAACATCGAGCCCAAACAGGAGCTGAAGGTACCGGCCCGGTAAACCGCTGCGACCCGATTCTGTTTCATTCATGAAAATGTCTGTGTGTGGAGCTGCTTGATCAGCATGCCTCTTGTTTCCTCAGGTGTGGTGCGCTGCGTCCCTACGCTGAGTTTGTGAATCAGAAAGTCCATGGCGTCACTGAGGAGGAGAGGAAAGGTGAGGGTGTGATATATGACATGAATACAAAATGTATAGCAGGCATACAAAAATATACTGTACATGAATACAAATAAACCGACCACATTCAGGCACCTGTTCAGATTATTAGTTGTTGCCATTTGAAGTTTAATGGCTGTTGTTTGTTTGTGTGAGGACTTTATAGAAATCATTCTCTGGGGTTCTGTTAGGTTTAACAGCACTTTGAAAAATGAGAATAAACTTCTGCCCTCTCTGAGATGGTTGACTAAAGGTTTTATGAACTGCAAACTTCATTAAATGAACCACACAGGGCTCTAATGCTCGGTTCTGTGCTAGAGCCCGCAGTCTGATCCCTGTTTGGTGGCGACTCTGTGCAGTCTTTTGCCCTTACCTCCCTGTCTCTCTGTCCCTCACCTCTCTCTGTCCCTCGCTGTCCCTGTCTCTCTGTCCCTCACCTCTCTCTGTCCCTGTCTTCCTGTCTCTCTGTCCCTCACCTCTCTCTGTCCCTCACCTCTCTGTCCCTGTCTCTCTGTCCCTGTCTCCCTGTCTCTCTGTCCCTCACCTCTCTCTGTCCCTGTCTTCCTGTCTCTCTGTCCCTCACCTCTCTCTGTCCCTGTCTCTCTGTCCCTCACCTCTCTCTGTCCCTGTCTCCCTGTCTCTCTGTTCCTCACCTCTCTCTGTCCCTGTCTCTCTGTCCCTCACCTCTCTCTGTCCCTGTCTTCCTGTCTCTCTGTCCCTCACCTCTCTCTGTCCCTGTCTCTCTGTCCCTCACCTCTCTCTGTCCCTGTCTTCCTGTCTCTCTGTCCCTCACCTCTCTCTGTCCCTGTCTCTCTGTCCCTCACCTCTCTCTGTCCCTGTCTCCCTGTCTCTCTGTCCCTCACCTCTCTCTGTCCCTGTCTCCCTGTCTCTCTGTCCCTCACCTCTCTCTGTCCCTGTCTTCCTGTCTCTCTGTCCCTCACCTCTCTCTGTCCCTGTCTCCCTGTCTCTCTGTCCCTCACCTCTCTCTGTCCCTGTCTTCCTGTCTCTCTGTCCCTCACCTCTCTCTGTCCCTGTCTCTGCTGTCTCTCTGTCCCTCACTCTCTCTGTCCCTGTCTCTCTGTCCCTCACCTCTCTCTGTCCCTGTCTCTCTGTCCCTCACCTCTCTCTGTCCCTCACCTCTCTCTGTCCCTGTCTCTCTGTCCCTCACCTCTCTCTGTCCCTGTCTCTCTGTCCCTCACCTCTCTCTGTCCCTCACCTCTCTCTGTCCCTGTCTCTGCTGTCCACTGCAACCTCTCTCTGTCCCTGAACCTCGCTGGCTCACTGAAACCTCACCTGCGTCACTGAAACCCTGCTGGCTCACTGAAACCCAGCTCTCACTGTCCCTGTCATCCTGCTCTCTGTCACTGAAACCCTGCTGCTGTCACTGAAACCCTGCGCTGAGTTCACTGAAACCCACGCTGAGTTCACTGAAACCCTGCGCTGAGTTCACTGAAACCCGCGCTGCGTCACTGAAACCCAGCGCTGAGTTCACTGAAACCCAGCGCTGACTTCACTGAAACCCGCGCTGAGTTCACTGAAACCCAGCGCTGACTTCACTGAAACCCCGCGCTCTGTTCACTGAAACCCAGCGCTGACTTCACTGAAACCCACGCTGAGTTCACTGAAACCCGCGCTGACTTCACTGAAACCCAGCGCTGAGTTCACTGAAACCCGCGCTGAGTTCACTGAAACCCAGCGCTGAGTTCACTGAAACCCAGCGCTGAGTTCACTGAAACCCGCGCTGAGTTCACTGAAACCCAGCGCTGAGTTCACTGAAACCCAGCGCTGAGTTCACTGAAACCCAGCGCTGACTTCACTGAAACCCAGCGCTGACGTTCACTGAAACCCAGCGCTGACGTTCACTGAAACCCAGCGCTGACTTCACTGAAACCCAGCGCTGAGTTCACTGAAACCCAGCGCTGACGTTCACTGAAACCCAGCGCTGACGTTCACTGAAACCCCGCGCTGAGTTCACTGAAACCCCGCGCTGAGTTCACTGAAACCCCGCGCTGAGTTCACTGAAACCCCGCGCTGAGTTCACTGAAACCCCGCGCTGACTTCACTGAAACCCCGCGCTGAGTTCACTGAAACCCCGCGCTGAGTTCACTGAAACCCCGCGCTGAGTTCACTGAAACCCCGCGCTGACTTCACTGAAACCCCGCGCTGGGTTCACTGAAACCCCGCGCTGACTTCACTGAAACCCCCGCGCTGGGTTCACTGAAACCCCGCGCTGGGTTCACTGAAACCCCGCGCTGGGTTCACTGAAACCCCGCGCTGGGTTCACTGAAACCCCGCGCTGGGTTCACTGAAACCCCGCGCTGGGTTCACTGAAACCCCGCTGGGTTCACTGAAACCCACGCTGGGTTCACTGAAACCCCGTGCTGGGTTCACTGAAACCCGCGCTGGGTTCACTGAAACCCCGCGCTGGGTTCACTGAAACCCAGCGCTGGGGTCACTGAAACCCGCGCTGGGTTCACTGAAACCCCGCGCTGGGTTCACTGAAACCCAGCGCTGGGTTCACTGAAACCCAGCTGGGTTCACTGAAACCCGCGCTGAGTTCACTGAAACCCCGCGCTGAGGTCACTGAAACCCACGCTGAGGTCACTGAAACCCAGCTGGGGTCACTGAAACCCCGCGCTGAGGTCACTGAAACCCGCGCTGGGGTCACTGAAACCCGCGCTGAGGTCACTGAAACCCAGCTGAGGTCACTGAAACCCCGTGCTGAGGTCACTGAAACCCGTGCTGAGTTCACTGAAACCCCGCGCTGAGGTTCACTGAAACCCAGCTGAGGTCACTGAAACCCCGCTGAGGTCACTGAAACCCGTGCTGAGTTCACTGAAACCCCGCGCTGAGGTCACTGAAACCCCGTGCTGAGTTCACTGAAACCCCGCGCTGAGGTCACTGAAACCCCGTGCTGGGTTCACTGAAACCTTTGTCAATGTCAGCAGGTAGACTTGTCAATAAAGAGATGCTGGTGGGGGTGTTCTGTGTCACAGAGCAGTTTGGATACAAAGGGGTTTGTGTGCAATACACTTTGGTATTGCCTTGATAAGGTTTAGAGTTCTTGCCAGCTATCTGAGTGTATGACAGTCTCTGGGTAGCGTGCTTCTGTTCTCGTGGTTGCGTATGAACTCATGGTTGCGTGTGTGATGTCGTGGGTTGCGTGTGTGATGTCGGTGGTTGCGTGTGTGATGTCGTGGTTGCGTGTGTGATGTCGTGGTTGCGTGTGTGATGTCGTGGGTTGCGTGTGTGATGTCGTGGTTGCGTGTGTGATGTCGTGGTTTGCGTGTGTGATGTCGTGGGTTGCGTGTGTGATGTCGTGGTTTGCGTGTGTGATGTCGTGGTTTGCGTGTGTGATGTCGTGGTTTGCGTGTGTGATGTCGTGGTTTGCGTGTGTGATGTCGTGGTTTGCGTGTGTGATGTCGTGGTTTGCGTGTGTGATGTCGTGGTTGCGTGTGCGATGTCGTGGTTTGCGTGTGTGATGTCGTGGTTTGCGTGTGTGATGTCGTGGTTGCGTGTGTGATGTCGTGGTTTGCGTGTGTGATGTCGTGGTTGCGTGTGTGATGTCGTGTGCGTGTGTTGCGTGTGTGTGTGTTGTCGTGGTTGCGTGTGTGATGTCGTGGTTTGCGTGTGTGATGTCGTGGTTGCGTGTGTTCTCGTGGCTGTGCTGTTCTCATGGCTGTGCCTCCGCAGAGCTAAGGGCCGGAATCGGGGCGAAGCGAAAGAGGTTCGGGCGGGCAGGAGGCGGGCGCCCAAAATTCATGCGCCTCGATACCTCCGGAGAGAACAGCGAGGAGAGGAGTCAGGTAGGATCACAGAGTCTAGGATCTTTTGGCAAAATGTTCGTGCTAAGCAGCGCTATGTCTTCCGTGGGCACAGGCTCCATCGCTGCAAGGTTGTAAACAGACAGTGCATGATGGGATACTGTCATATTAAGTCCCATAGTCCATTGTGCTGCTAGCAATTGTAACCAGGATATTTCAATAGTGTCTGTACGCATTAAGCCTGACTAATCATGAAACAGTACTTTAGTGTGGACACTGAGCTGGATTAATTAAAACGTTTTTGAGTATGGTTCTCGAGATCGCACTCTGCGTGTGTGTGTGTGTGTGTGTCTGCAATCTCTCTCTGTGTCTCTGTCTGAGTGTATGCACTCTCTCTCTCTCTCTCTCCCTCTCTTTCTCTCTGAGTGTCTGCTCTCTTTCTCTCTCTGAGTGTCTGCTCTCTCTCTCTGAGTGTCTGCACTCTCTCTCTCTCTCTCTTTCTCTCTGAGTGTCTGCACTCTTTCTCTCTGAGTGTCTGCACTCTCTCTCTCTGAGTGTCTGCACTCTCTCTCTCTCTCTGAGTGTCTGCACTCTCTCTCTCTCTCTGTGTGTCTGCACTCTCTCTCTCTCTCTGAGTGTCTGCACTCTCTCTCTCTCTGAGTGTCTGCACTCTCTCTCTCTCTCTGAGTGTCTGCACTCTCTCTCTCTGTGTCTGAGTGTCTGCACTCTCTCTCTGAGTGTCTGCACTCTCTGTGTTCCCTGCAGGAGCTGCTGGAGTTCCCAGTGAAGGGTCAGTTTGAGGTGAGCGAGGACACTCCCAACGGGCTGAAGACTCAAGAACCCCACCCCCAGGAGCCGCAGCCGGAGAGCCCTGCCCAGACAGAGGAGGGGCAGGATCAGGAGCAGGGGCAGCCAGCCTCGGAGCCCCAGAAAGAGGAGCCCGACCCCCCTCCCACAGAGACACACCTCTCCGCAGAGGACATGCGGCGGGCCAGGCGCATTCGGGTACGCACACGGACCCCCGCTGCACTGCAGGGTGCTCTGAAAGGAGTGCTGGCTTAGGTTTTGAAATCTCTTACCGTTTAGCATTGTCGCTGGGCCCCAATTTCTCCTGCTTTAAGATCGCTTTGGTTCTGTGCTTGTTTTTTCTTATTATTACTTCAATAGATTTGTAGATAAAAATGATCTCTGTGTCTACAGGCAGGGAGATCGATCACATGACTTGATTGCAGGTGGACCATTGGAGCAGAACTGAGCTGCAGCACAGCCCTTATAACATTTACCATATACAATCACTGCAAAGTTTATTAAGGCATAGTGAAGCCCAGAGAGGTATGGTAAAGCATTTTAAACAACATGGCAAACTACGGTAAACTATGGTAAATGCATAGAATAACCATGAAAGCATGGGAAAACTGCTAAATGGCATTTTCCAAATTGAAGAGCCTAGAACCACATATCTTGAGCTGGAGAAATATGGGATCAGTGATCGCTAGTTCTATTAGGAACAGAGGACGGTTTTAAACGTATTGATTTCTATATTGATCACTGCAGTGCTGTGTGCAGTGGCAGGAGGGAGAGGGATGTTCCACGCAAAGTACTCAGACACTGATCGAGTCTGTATACTCTCTCTCTCTGTCTCTGTCTCTGTCTCTGTCTCTCTCTCTCTCTCTCTCTCTCTCTCTCTCTCTCTCTCTCTCTCTCTCTCTCTCTCTCTTTAATGCCTCCTAAAGTTGGATTTGCAGGTAGGTATGATGTGATGAGCAGGTTGCGGCTTTACTAAAAAGAAGGAAAAAAAGAAAAAATTTACATTGATTTATAGTTATGTTTATTTAATTCTATTTTTTATGCAGTGTTGGCAATAAGACTCCCATTGCATAGCAGGTTGTACTGTGAGCTTACCCGCATGTATTGGTAATGGTAAACCCTGCAATGGCTCAAACTGATACGCAACAGGAGTCTTGTTTCCTGCCCTGTGTTTGCAATGCTATCGAGTGGCTGTGTGTTTCTCCAGGTGCTGTGTTCATGTACAGTGAATACCATTTCCTTGTTTTCTCAGTTTTACACAGGCTTGCTTTCCACGCCTCACAGCCTGCCCTGCATCACCCGCCCCTCGGTTTCCTCCTATATGGAGCGAGGGTGTAACCCCCTATCTGTAGACACAATGATAAAAAACACGGTTCTGTTGTTCAGGTCGCTTTTGTGTACTGGGGTAATAGATTTGCAAAGCGTTGGCTCCCATTCAAAGTCTTCCTAGAAAATCAAATCGCAGGTAGACATGATGAATGATTTTCAAATCGACAGCGTTGTAGACTTCCAGTCGAAACGTCTGTCGTTGAACTCTTTCTTTTTAGCGTTTCTAACTAGAACGTTAACGAGTGTTCCAGTCGCTCTGGGTGAATTACTGGGGCGCTTTTAAGACCCCTTGATCGAGCGTCAGCCAGCTGGTAGGAAACCGGACGGATCTCGAGAGCCTCCTGTCGTCCTGAACTTGTTTTTGTTTTTTTCTGCTCTGGTTTTCAGAACGCAGCTCTGCAGCACCTCTTCATCCGCAAGACGTTCCGGCCCTTCAAGTGCTCCCAGTGTGGGAAGGCGTTCCGGGACAAGGAGAAGCTGGAGCAGCACCTGCACTGCCACGGGCGGGAGGGGAGCTGCCCCCTGACCTGCAACATCTGCAACAAGGGCTTCCTGAACAGCAGCGCGCTGGACAGCCACATGAAGGTGCACTCCGACCACAAGACCTACTCCTGCCTCTTCTGCGCCGACTACTTCGACAGGCTGGACCTGCTGAAGGAGCACGTGGGGGTGCACCTGTGCGACGGGCGCTACACCTGCCCCTCCTGCAAGAAGCGCTTCCCAGACTTCATACAGGTGAGCTGGGGCAGGGCAGCGAAGAACCTACCGTGCTTTCTTTGAGCTTTATATATATACCGAGCATCAAAAGAAACATCACTATTATAACACATTCATTTTTGAAAAAAATAAGGTATATAAATGATGGACGTTGACGAAATGTTTTTGGTTTCTTTTTAATCATTCATCCTTGACCATGACACGCTGGAGTGACTATGACTGAAGCATATGCACTTAATCACCTAATTAGAGAGACAGTTGGATGCTGGATATGGAGTGATTGCAGCTGTTGAATTGCAAGCTTAAATAAAAGCAGTAAAGAAAATCACAGAAAAAAAACAATATGCCACGTCTGACAAGAGAGCAGCACCTTCGTGCGATCGGCATGTTGGAGGCTGGACTAGGGCAGCGTGCTGCGGCTCGTCGTCTTGGGTGCTCAGAGCCAGCGATTTTCAAACCTGGCGAGACGCTATAACCAGACGCACTCTGTCAATTGCTTAATTAGACGTTTGTAATTGTTTTCCGCTCTTAAACAGTTGCAGATTTCAAGTTAGCTGTAACATTCTATAAGTAACCACAGCGCTAGAGCAGTGAAACCCGGTTTGATCCAATCCCGGTTTTTCCTGTGAGTTTAATATTTGTCTTTGACTCCAGGGCAGCTTCTTGTACCCCCACAGAGTTCAACAGTTGTATCATTCTAAAGCAGTCCGGATTGATTTCCCAGCTCAGTTAACAGTCTCTGTTTTTTCCCCTGCGTTTCCCTGCTCCAGGTGAAGAAGCACATGCGCAGCTTCCACTCTGAGAAGGTCTACCAGTGCACGGAGTGTGACAAGGCGTTCTGCCGGCCGGACAAGCTGCGGCTGCACATGCTGCGCCACTCCGACCGCAAGGACTTCCTGTGCTCCACCTGCGGCAAGCAGTTCAAGGTGAGCCCCGAAACGCAGGCGGAGACCAGGGGCGCAGGGGTCTCCGTGTGGGACAGTGCTGCCTCTTTATAACAGGGATAAGACGGCATGGCTGTCGCCCCATGATGCCATTCCACTTCTCTTCTCATTATAAGGCAGAACACAAACAGCGCTGCCTCATAACTGTGGTTCCCAACTGTAGTGTTAATGAGGAGGTCTGTATTTGAATTGCAGTTGAATATTTGAACCAGCACTGCTTGACATTCATTCCTCCTGTGTTTAACACTTTGTGTTAACCCTGTCGATATCACAGCGGAAATGTCACACACGTGAATTCAGCCAGAGTACCAAACAGTAACTGTGTAGTTCGGGTAGGTTTATCGTCTTTGTTCCTCCTAAACATTTGCAGGAATCTCTTTCTTTCTTTCTTTCTTTCTTTCTTTCTTTCTTTCTTTCTTTCTTTCTGTCTTTCAGTTTCAGCTTCTATATAAAAGCCTGCACTGGGAAGGAGTAGTTTCTTTGATTGTAATCACATGCAAACCAGTCCATGCAGATATATACGGTTGGGGGGGGGGGGTAGTTGAAATGCCTCTTTCTCTCACGCTGGATCCCTGTCCTCTCTGTCCCTGTCCCTGTCCCTGTGTGCAGCGGAAAGACAAGCTGCGGGAGCACATGCAGAGAATGCACAACCCCGAGAGAGAGCGGGCGAACCGCACGCACCGCGCCAAAACCCTCAAGCAGAAGATCCCCGCTGACTTCGAGAGCTACATGTTCAAGTGCCGCGTGTGCATGATGGGATTCCGTCGAAGAGGCATGCTGGTGAGGGGCAGAGCAGAGACCGTGTGCCAGGGAACCTGCCCTAACACTAACCCTAACCCTAACCCTGATTCAAATCCCGGCTCAGCCACTGACTCACTGTGTGCGACCCTGAGCAAGTCACTGAACCACCTTCTGCTCCGTCCTTCGGATGAGACGTAAAACAAACAAGGTCCTATTGGAAGTGACTCTGCAGCAGCAGTTATGATGCATAGTTCACCCCCTAGTCTCTAATTCGCTTTGGATAAAAGCATCTGCTAAATGACTAAATAATAATAATAATAATAATAATAATAATAATAATAATAATAATAATAATAATAATACTCTTGCACCCAGCTGTAGAGCACAAACGAGCATTTAAGACTGATCTGTTTTATAACCCTGTTTAGAATCATAGGAATCATTTAGAATCATTTTGCAGTTCATGACTTTTTTTTTTTGAGAGAGCTATAATAATAATGTCACATCGTATTGCAGTAAAACAGTTTCTGGTGTTTTGCCCCGTGGCTGTCGGGCTCTCCAGTTGACCCGCTCTCCTTGTCCCCTCTGCCCTGTCCCCAGGTCAATCACCTGTCGAAGAGGCACCCTGAGATGAGGATAGACGAGGTGCCAGAGCTCACCCTGCCCATCATCAAACCCAACCGGGACTACTTCTGCCAGTACTGCGACAAGGTACAGCCTGCCTGCCGGACTTGGTCTGTCTGCCTGTCTTTCTGCCTGACTGACTCCCCTGCCTGCCTGTCTACCTGACTCACTGCCTGCCTGCCTCTCTCTCTGTCTGTCTGCCTGTCTGACTCTCTGCCTGTCTGACTCTCTGCCTGACTGACTCCCTGCCTGCCTGCCTCTCTCTCTCTGCTTGTCTGACTCTCTGCCTGCCTGTCTGCCTGACTCACTGCCTGCCTGACTCACTGCCTGCCTGCTCTCTCTCTCTCTCTGTCTGTCTGCCTGTCTGACTCACTGTCTGCCTGTCTGACTCTCTGCCTGCCTGACTGCCTGAGTGACTGAGACATTAACGACTGCTTTATTTATCCATAGATGTAGGACCCTATTCATATTCAAAGCTTCATGAAATGCTTGCTTGCTTCTTTCAAAGTGTGTTTTTATTAATAAAAACAGTTATGATGTTCACAAAACTGTTCTAGAGTATGGTTGGCTTCTTGAACTAAAGTTTCATTCATGTTCAAAGTGTATTTCATTATACGTGTGAGTGCGTGTTTTACGTTTTAGTTTAGTGCACACGGTTGTTTTTGTCAGCTATGCTCCCAGTACCAGAGGCTGGAAGGACAGGGCAGGTCCCCAGTAGGTCCTGGTGTCTAACGCTGTGCCACCGTGCCGACAGGTTTACAAGAGCGCCAGCAAGCGGAAAGCCCACATCCTGAAGAACCACCCCGGCTCCGAGCTCCCTCCCAGCATCCGCAAGCTGCGTCCGGCCGGCCCGGGGGAGCCTGACCCCATGCTGAGCACCCACACCCAGCTGACCGGCACCATCGCCACTGCCCCAGTGTGCTGCCCGCACTGCTCCAAGCAGTACAGCAGCAAGGTGAGCATTCAGCACTGCCACGTCTCGCAGTGTTCACTGCATCCCGCTGCTTAGCCACGCCCTCTCGCAGCGTCTTAGCGTTAGTCACTGGTTCCCAGCTAACCCTCTCTGTCCCTCCAGATCCATTCCAGTTCAGATATCGAAATGGAATTACTTCACTCTACGGGACAGCTGATCAGTTCTAGGACTTTTCTGGGACGGGCCTTGAGGGCCAGAGCTGGAAACCACTGGTCTAAGTGACTGTGTCCCATGTAGGATGTTCCGTATTCATTAGAAATAGTTTTGTATTTGCTAACACTGGAAAAGCTTGTCGAAAAGGGATTTCAATTTTTCAATGAAAAGCATTTGATTTAATTGAAAGCCTTTCTATCCAGACGCTCTTAGTTAAAGATTTGCACCCGTGCGTAACCTCCAGCCGTGTTTTAAACCCCCAGTCTTTATAAATGACAGCCCGCTAAGTGAACTGAACCCTGCTTTCCCCTGGCAGACGAAGATGGTGCAGCACATTCGGAAGAAGCACCCCGAATTCGCCCAGCTCGCCAACGCCATCCCGGCTCCCATGGCGACGGCGGTGATCAGTGGCACGCCCACGGTCATCACCACGGACGGGACCACCACGGAGGCTGTCGTGGTAAGAGTGTGAACCGCACGCAGCTCTGGGGCTGCACTCCACTACAGCACTACCCCTAGAGCCAGGTCCTCGGTTTAATAGTTTGTGATGATCAGAGCAGGACCAGTGTGTCTCTTCTCAGTGTGTCTCTTCTCTCCCATGTGTCCAGACTACAGACCTGCTGACCCAGGCCATGACAGAGCTGTCCCAGACCCTCACCACAGACTACAGGACCGCCCAGGGAGACTACCAGAGGATCCAGTACATCCCAGTGTCTCAGGGCACTGGGGGCCTGGGCCAGCCCCAGCACATCCAGCTGCAGGTGGTGCAGGTAGCACAGGTGAGCCAGGGGCAGAGAGGAGTGTTATACACTGGGGATCAGACTGGAGCCAGGGGCAGAGAGGAGTGTTATACACTGGGGATCAGACAAGTGAGCCAGGGGCAGAGAGGGGTGTTATACACTGGGGATCAGACTGGAGCCAGGGGCAGAGAGGAGTGTTATACACTGGGGATCAGACAGGTGAGCCAGGGGCAGAGAGGAGTGTTATACACTGGGGATCAGACTAGAGCCAGGGGCAGAGAGGAGTGTTGTACACTGGGGATCAGACAGGTGAGCCAGGGGCAGAGAGGGGTGTTATACACTGGGGATCAGACAGGTGAGCCAGGGGCAGAGAGGAGTGTTATACACTGGGGATCAGACAGGTGAGCCAGGGGCAGAGAGGAGTGTTATACACTGGGGATCAGACAGGTGAGCCAGGGGCAGAGAGGAGTGTTATACACTGGGGATCAGACAGGTGAGCCAGGGGCAGAGAGGAGTGTTATACACTGGGGATCAGACTGGAGCCAGGGGCAGAGAGGAGTGTTATACACTGGGGATCAGACTGGAGCCAGGGGCAGAGAGGAGTGTTATACACTGGGGATCAGACTGGAGCCAGGGGCAGAGAGGAGTGTTATACACTGGGGATGAGACTGGAGCCAGGGGCAGAGAGGAGTGTTATACACTGGGGATCAGACAGGTGAGCCAGGGGCAGAGAGGAGTGTTATACACTGGGGATCAGACTGGAGCCAGGGGCAGAGAGGAGTGTTATACACTGGGGATCAGACAGGTGAGCCAGGGGCAGAGAGGAGTGTTATACACTGGGGATCAGACAGGTGAGCCAGGGGCAGAGAGGAGTGTTATACACTGGGGATCAGACTGGAGCCAGGGGCAGAGAGGAGTGTTATACACTGGGGATCAGACAGGTGAGCCAGGGGCAGAGAGGAGTGTTATACACTGGGGATCAGACTGGAGCCAGGGGCAGAGAGGAGTGTTATACACTGGGGATCAGACAGGTGAGCCAGGGGCAGAGAGGAGTGTTATACACTGGGGATCAGACAGGTGAGCCAGGGGCAGAGAGGAGTGTTATACACTGGGGATCAGACAGGTGAGCCAGGGGCAGAGAGGAGTGTTATACACTGGGGATCAGACAGGTGAGCCAGGGGCAGAGAGGAGTGTTATACACTGGGGATCAGACTGGAGCCAGGGGCAGAGAGGAGTGTTATACACTGGGGATCAGACTGGAGCCAGGGGCAGAGAGGAGTGTTATACACTGGGGATCAGACTGGAGCCAGGGGCAGAGAGGAGTGTTATACACTGGGGATCAGACTGGAGCCAGGGGCAGAGAGGAGTGTTATACACTGGGGATCAGACTGGAGCCAGGGGCAGAGAGGAGTGTTATACACTGGGGATCAGACAGGTGAGCCAGGGGCAGAGAGGAGTGTTATACACTGGGGATCAGACAGGTGAGCCAGGGGCAGAGAGGAGTGTTATACACTGGGGATCAGACAGGTGAGCCAGGGGCAGAGAGGAGTGTTATACACTGGGGATCAGACAGGTGAGCCAGGGGCAGAGAGGAGTGTTATACACTGGGGATCAGACAGGTGAGCCAGGGGCAGAGAGGAGTGTTATACACTGGGGATCAGACAGGTGAGCCAGGGGCAGAGAGGAGTGTTATACACTGGGGATCAGACAGGTGAGCCAGGGGCAGAGAGGAGTGTTATACACTGGGGATCAGACAGGTGAGCCAGGGGCAGAGAGGAGTGTTATACACTGGGGATCAGACAGGTGAGCCAGGGGCAGAGAGGAGTGTTATACACTGGGGATCAGACTGGTGAGCCAGGGGCAGAGAGGAGTGTTATACACTGGGGATCAGACAGGTGAGCCAGGGGCAGAGAGGAGTGTTATACACTGGGGATCAGACAGGTGAGCCAGGGGCAGAGAGGAGTGTTATACACTGGGGATCAGACAGGTGAGCCAGGGGCAGAGAGGAGTGTTATACACTGGGGATCAGACAGGTGAGCCAGGGGCAGAGAGGAGTGTTATACACTGGGGATCAGACAGGTGAGCCAGGGGCAGAGAGGAGTGTTATACACTGGGGATCAGACAGGTGAGCCAGGGGCAGAGAGGAGTGTTATACACTGGGGATCAGACAGGTGAGCCAGGGGCAGAGAGGAGTGTTATACACTGGGGATCAGACAGGTGAGCCAGGGGCAGAGAGGAGTGTTATACACTGGGGATCAGACAGGTGAGCCAGGGGCAGAGAGGAGTGTTATACACTGGGGATCAGACAGGTGAGCCAGGGGCAGAGAGGAGTGTTATACACTGGGGATCAGACAGGTGAGCCAGGGGCAGAGAGGAGTGTTATACACTGGGGATCAGACAGGTGAGCCAGGGGCAGAGAGGAGTGTTATACACTGGGGATCAGACAGGTGAGCCAGGGGCAGAGAGGAGTGTTATACACTGGGGATCAGACAGGTGAGCCAGGGGCAGAGAGGAGTGTTATACACTGGGGATCAGACAGGTGAGCCAGGGGCAGAGAGGAGTGTTATACACTGGGGATCAGACAGGTGAGCCAGGGGCAGAGAGGAGTGTTATACACTGGGGATCAGACAGGTGAGCCAGGGGCAGAGAGGAGTGTTATACACTGGGGATCAGACAGGTGAGCCAGGGGCAGAGAGGAGTGTTATACACTGGGGATCAGACAGGTGAGCCAGGGGCAGAGAGGAGTGTTATACACTGGGGATCAGACAGGTGAGCCAGGGGCAGAGAGGAGTGTTATACACTGGGGATCAGACAGGTGAGCCAGGGGCAGAGAGGAGTGTTATACACTGGGGATCAGACAGGTGAGCCAGGGGCAGAGAGGAGTGTTATACACTGGGGATCAGACAGGTGAGCCAGGGGCAGAGAGGAGTGTTATACACTGGGGATCAGACAGGTGAGCCAGGGGCAGAGAGGAGTGTTATACACTGGGGATCAGACAGGTGAGCCAGGGGCAGAGAGGAGTGTTATACACTGGGGATCAGACAGGTGAGCCAGGGGCAGAGAGGAGTGTTATACACTGGGGATCAGACTGGTGAGCCAGGGGCAGAGAGGAGTGTTATACACTGGGGATCAGACAGGTGAGCCAGGGGCAGAGAGGAGTGTTATACACTGGGGATCAGACAGGTGAGCCAGGGGCAGAGAGGAGTGTTATACACTGGGGATCAGACAGGTGAGCCAGGGGCAGAGAGGAGTGTTATACACTGGGGATCAGACAGGTGAGCCAGGGGCAGAGAGGAGTGTTATACACTGGGGATCAGACAGGTGAGCCAGGGGCAGAGAGGAGTGTTATACACTGGGGATCAGACAGGTGAGCCAGGGGCAGAGAGGAGTGTTATACACTGGGGATCAGACAGGTGAGCCAGGGGCAGAGAGGAGTGTTATACACTGGGGATCAGACTGGTGAGCCAGGGGCAGAGAGGAGTGTTATACACTGGGGATCAGACAGGTGAGCCAGGGGCAGAGAGGAGTGTTATACACTGGGGATCAGACAGGTGAGCCAGGGGCAGAGAGGAGTGTTATACACTGGGGATCAGACAGGTGAGCCAGGGGCAGAGAGGAGTGTTATACACTGGGGATCAGACAGGTGAGCCAGGGGCAGAGAGGAGTGTTATACACTGGGGATCAGACAGGTGAGCCAGGGGCAGAGAGGAGTGTTATACACTGGGGATCAGACAGGTGAGCCAGGGGCAGAGAGGAGTGTTATACACTGGGGATCAGACAGGTGAGCCAGGGGCAGAGAGGAGTGTTATACACTGGGGATCAGACAGGTGAGCCAGGGGCAGAGAGGAGTGTTATACACTGGGGATCAGACAGGTGAGCCAGGGGCAGAGAGGAGTGTTATACACTGGGGATCAGACTGGTGAGCCAGGGGCAGAGAGGAGTGTTATACACTGGGGATCAGACATGGAGCCAGGGGCAGAGAGGAGTGTTATACACTGGGGATCAGACAGGTGAGCCAGGGGCAGAGAGGAGTGTTATACACTGGGGATCAGACAGGTGAGCCAGGGGCAGAGAGGAGTGTTATACACTGGGGATCAGACAGGTGAGCCAGGGGCAGAGAGGAGTGTTATACACTGGGGATCAGACAGGTGAGCCAGGGGCAGAGAGGAGTGTTATACACTGGGGATCAGACAGGTGAGCCAGGGGCAGAGAGGAGTGTTATACACTGGGGATCAGACAGGTGAGCCAGGGGCAGAGAGGAGTGTTATACACTGGGGATCAGACAGGTGAGCCAGGGGCAGAGAGGAGTGTTATACACTGGGGATCAGACAGGTGAGCCAGGGGCAGAGAGGAGTGTTATACACTGGGGATCAGACAGGTGAGCCAGGGGCAGAGAGGAGTGTTATACACTGGGGATCAGACAGGTGAGCCAGGGGCAGAGAGGAGTGTTATACACTGGGGATCAGACAGGTGAGCCAGGGGCAGAGAGGAGTGTTATACACTGGGGATCAGACAGGTGAGCCAGGGGCAGAGAGGAGTGTTATACACTGGGGATCAGACAGGTGAGCCAGGGGCAGAGAGGAGTGTTATACACTGGGGATCAGACAGGTGAGCCAGGGGCAGAGAGGAGTGTTATACACTGGGGATCAGACAGGTGAGCCAGGGGCAGAGAGGAGTGTTATACACTGGGGATCAGACAGGTGAGCCAGGGGCAGAGAGGAGTGTTATACACTGGGGATCAGACAGGTGAGCCAGGGGCAGAGAGGAGTGTTATACACTGGGGATCAGACAGGTGAGCCAGGGGCAGAGAGGAGTGTTATACACTGGGGATCAGACAGGTGAGCCAGGGGCAGAGAGGAGTGTTATACACTGGGGATCAGACAGGTGAGCCAGGGGCAGAGAGGAGTGTTATACACTGGGGATCAGACAGGTGAGCCAGGGGCAGAGAGGAGTGTTATACACTGGGGATCAGACAGGTGAGCCAGGGGCAGAGAGGAGTGTTATACACTGGGGATCAGACAGGTGAGCCAGGGGCAGAGAGGAGTGTTATACACTGGGGATCAGACAGGTGAGCCAGGGGCAGAGAGGAGTGTTATACACTGGGGATCAGACAGGTGAGCCAGGGGCAGAGAGGAGTGTTATACACTGGGGATCAGACAGGTGAGCCAGGGGCAGAGAGGAGTGTTATACACTGGGGATCAGACAGGTGAGCCAGGGGCAGAGAGGAGTGTTATACACTGGGGATCAGACAGGTGAGCCAGGGGCAGAGAGGAGTGTTATACACTGGGGATCAGACAGGTGAGCCAGGGGCAGAGAGGAGTGTTATACACTGGGGATCAGACAGGTGAGCCAGGGGCAGAGAGGAGTGTTATACACTGGGGATCAGACAGGTGAGCCAGGGGCAGAGAGGAGTGTTATACACTGGGGATCAGACAGGTGAGCCAGGGGCAGAGAGGAGTGTTATACACTGGGGATCAGACAGGTGAGCCAGGGGCAGAGAGGAGTGTTATACACTGGGGATCAGACAGGTGAGCCAGGGGCAGAGAGGAGTGTTATACACTGGGGATCAGACAGGTGAGCCAGGGGCAGAGAGGAGTGTTATACACTGGGGATCAGACAGGTGAGCCAGGGGCAGAGAGGAGTGTTATACACTGGGGATCAGACAGGTGAGCCAGGGGCAGAGAGGAGTGTTATACACTGGGGATCAGACAGGTGAGCCAGGGGCAGAGAGGAGTGTTATACACTGGGGATGAGACTGGTGAGCCAGGGGCAGAGAGGAGTGTTATACACTGGGGATCAGACAGGTGAGCCAGGGGCAGAGAGGAGTGTTATACACTGGGGATCAGACTGGAGCCAGGGGCAGAGAGGAGTGTTATACACTGGGGATCAGACAGGTGAGCCAGGGGCAGAGAGGAGTGTTATACACTGGGGATCAGACAGGTGAGCCAGGGGCAGAGAGGAGTGTTATACACTGGGGATCAGACAGGTGAGCCAGGGGCAGAGAGGAGTGTTATACACTGGGGATCAGACAGGTGAGCCAGGGGCAGAGAGGAGTGTTATACACTGGGGATCAGACAGGTGAGCCAGGGGCAGAGAGGAGTGTTATACACTGGGGATCAGACTGGAGCCAGGGGCAGAGAGGAGTGTTATACACTGGGGATCAGACTGGAGCCAGGGGCAGAGGGGAGTGTTATACACTGGGGATCAGAGCAGTGCTGTGTCTAAATCCTGCCATGGAGCAGATCTGTTTGAAAGAGCCATACAGATGACCAGGCAGTTCTTAATGAGCCATGGTGTTTATGCAACAGTAACGGTACAGTGTAAGGTTACTGGTTTAATATTGGAATATTCTGTGTTTATTCATAGTCCTGTCCACATACACATCAGTGCTGTGCACAGGAAGGCTGCTGTGATTTATTGTACACTCTATTGGGAGTGCTTCTTGCTGTGGCTTATCTGTGTGCTTACCAGCATTGCCAGTTTGTTCTAGTTCTGAAATGTGTTTTCAATGCATGTTAAGCATTTAGGGCAGTGAGTGTAACTGCCCTGGTGTGTTCTTGCCCTGCCCAGGCGTCCTCCCCTCATCAATCCCAGCACTCCACTGTGGATGTGAGCCAGCTCCACGACCCTCACAGCTACACACAGCACGCCATCCAGGTGCAGCACATCCAGGTGACTGAGCAGGCAGCCTCCGCACAGACACCTGGGCAGGTAAGCACTGGAACACATGAACCATTCACCCTGTCGGATACCAGAGCTCTCCTCAATCCTAGTGACCCAGCAGCAGTAGCAGCTCCCGACCCTCAGCACTGCCCAGAACTTCGGAATGCTCAAGCAGAATTGAGAACCACGTTGCTGTGTTCCTTCCCCAGGTTGCCGGGCAGCCTCTAAGCCCCTCCTCCCAGCAGAACCCTCAGGAGCTGAGCCCCGTCCACATGCAGAGCCACGCCCTGCAGTCACAACAGCAGGGGGCAGTGCAGCACACGTACCTGCCCAGCACGTGGAACTCCTTCAGGAACTATTGTGAGTGTCATCGCAGCACTGAGCACACAGACAGACTTCAAACCTGTTTCTATTTACGACCTAGTTTATTTATTTATGTGCTGATTTGTAATCAGTTTGCCCATCTATTTCTTATATTTTTTATAGCACTTTTTATATTGGCTACAGCAGTTTGAATACGTGGACTTGGTGTTGCAACTTCTTTAAGAGAGGGAAGATGCAGAATGAAAGCCTGTGAAGTGAGCTGTGCCATGTCTGTGCGCTCTCCTCTCCTCCCCTGCCCTGCTTTCTCTCCTCTCTCAGCCTCAGAGATTCAGATGATGGCGATCCCTCACACGCAGTATGTCATTGCAGAAGCAGGCTCCAGTGTCAGCAGTGAACTCTGGACAGGTCAAGGCAGTGGCACAGGTCAGGCAGGACAGAGGTCACTCTGCAAGGCTGCTTACAGAGAGGGTAGACGGGGGTTCAAAGTGGCTAACTTTACAATAATCAATGAGTGAGGGAAGCAGTTCAAACACAGAGGAGGGAAAAGTCCAGAGTTTTTACTTTACTCACAAATTGATTGTTTTGTGATTTTTCCACAAGGAACCACAGTCTGTTCTGTGTGTGCTTATGATCATAGATTTATGAAATAAGTGTTTTATGGCTTAAACATTTCCATTGCTTTTAGGGAGCTCTGGATTCAAAGCTATTGTGACGTGACACTGCTAGAACAATTTGAAATAAATACACTTTGATTTTTCTTACAAGTATTTAAAATGCTCTCTCTCTCTCTCTCTCTCTCTCTCAGACCCACTACGTCATTTCCGAGCAGTCGGATCTGGACCCCAAACAGCAAGGGGTACCCCAAAACACAACGTCCGTTCACAGCGAGCCCCTGGATCAGCAAACCACCAATCAGCAGCAGACCACCCAGTACATCATCACTACCACCACCAATGGGAACGGCAACAGCGAAGTGCACATCTCCAAACCCTGACACACCGAGCCCCCTGGAGTCCCAAAACTGGTACTGAAGCTGTGAAAAGATGTCTGGCTGGGACCTGCTTTGTTAATACAGTGTGAAGGGTCTGCTCCACGGAGAGAAGGAATGTATGTATTTATGTAACCCTCTGTTACGCATCTCCGCCACCCCTATTGTTGTAAAACCTTCAGTGTGAATTGCTGTGATTGCTTCTTCTTCACAAGCATGGTGGACTGCAGGGTTTGGACCGTGGCTTCAGGAGAAACACATGTGGACACACGCAGATCAGCTCCACCAGGAACACATGGATTTATTGTACTGGATTGTAAGATTTCTCCTGTAACGAGGTCTTCAGTAAGGGTTACAGGTGCAGTTTGGTAAATCTGGGATCGCTGTGACAGGTTGTAAATATTTCTTTTAAATGTACAGTGGGGCACAAACCACAATGTGCAGTTTTCAATGTCATGTTAAAAAAATATATATATTAACTGTTCCCAACACGACTGACAAACAAGAAACCCTGCAATAAAAATGTGTGTTTTTATTTATTTATTTATTTTGGTTTGATTTATTTCTTCATTTTAATTTCTAGAGCAAAACGGTTTTTCGTGCGAAAGGTGTCCCAGAGTGTGTTAATTCTCTAAGAGATACTTGTTTGATTTGAGCGGAACAGGTTCAAGTTTATATGGGAGGGAAAAGGGTCTCTGCGGCACGTGAATCTGGAGACGGTTTTATTGCGATGTCTGCGATGTCTTAACTGAATCAAAAACAGTTGTAAAAGGAACCATGGGCCCTTGTTTTGGTCACTTCACACTGGTTTTAGTTTTGAAATCCGTTCCCACAGTGCACATGTAGACACTCTCAGCTCATGCGGTCCATCCCATTGCATGACACCAACCTTTTATTAATATTTAAGTGAACTCCAATCAATAAATGCAAAGTGAGGGCCTGGTTGGAACAAAGTCCTGCAATGGAATAAAATGGACTGGACTGGAGTAGCTGGGGTGACCCGTTCCTTCTGCTGTATATGATACAGTGCCTGCAGACCTGAGGGGTGAGCAATCATATAGCTAGTGTGTGGCTGCAGTGGCATATTTATTATTATTATTATTATTATTATTTCTTAGCAGACCTTATCCAGGGCTGACTTACAATCGTAAGCAAATACAATTCAAGAATCGCAGTACAAGTAATAATACAATTAAGAGCAAGATAAATACAATGACTTTGGTTCAAGCAAGTACAAGTGTGACAAAATACGATTCAATAATACAGCAGATAAGTGTCAGTGATAGTTACATCAGGATATGATTAAATATAAAATACTACAGATTAAACACTTGGCATATTTATTTGTTATTCATTTAAGGTCCTGGAGTGCTGTTCCAGTCCAGGTTCAACAGATCTGTGATTAGGTGCTTTAGGACGTTATCAGTGGGTCAATAGATTTCATGTAATAATTCTGGACATGGTTGGAATAAAGACCTGGACTGGAAGTAGTCTGCTAGATTGATGTAAAGCAGGGGGGAGCCACCGGGTCCCCGCTAGTCCAGTCCAGGTCTTTGATCCAACTACTCTTGAATTTTTAAACTGATCCAACTCAACCTCAGATCAGGCCCTGCGTGAAATGCATTTTTTTTTAAGGACGGCATAGGGGATGGTAATAGAATAGACAGGGGTGTGGAAATTCATTAGGAAAACAGGGAGAGTCTTAAAAAAATAAATAAATAGATCAGGAATCAAAGCGCCGGGCTCACAATAACTATAATCAAAACAAACACTAGGTGGCGATAATAAGCTTCAGCGGAAGGAGCGTCGGAGAGGGGCGGTTCTGGCTGCAGATAGCGCGCCAAAGTGAATGCATTGCTTTGGAGAGAACCGGCGCAGAGAAATCTATACAGACCGGGGGATGTGAAGCGCTCTGCCGGTAAACAGAGACCTGCAACACCGAGGGAGACACGGCGGAAAGGAGGTTGGTTGCTGACAGAGATAGTTATCACTGTGCACGGTACTTTGAGGGACGAGTAAACAACAAAGTTGCATCACGCATATAAAATAACCAGACTAGTGCGGAATTATTTGTTTATGAAACACAGTGGCACGTAGTTGAAAGGCTGACGGTTTTGCAAAACAAGACCTTCAGAAAGAAGACGCTGTTGTTGTAAGTTTTGTTTAAATACGGTACATTTTATTTTGAGCAGATGTTTACAAAAGTTGTGGACACTACTGCGCCCGGGTTGGGTTAAAGTTTTTAGCTGCATCAAATTAAAGTGGGTTTGAGAGGGTGTAGGAGGTAAAGTATGTGGCATACTGTAATAAAGTCAACGCGTTCAGAAAATAAGCCACTGGACACGCTGTGAGCGCTGTGCACAGGGGCACCGACGGGGGTTAGATTGTTTATTTACCAGTGTTCAGTTTTACATAGTGCCTCTAGTTAATTATTCCTTTTCATTATTTACTTTTGAGATTGATGTTCCTAATGTCGTTGTTATATTCTATACTGTACTTTGTAACTGCTTTGGCAGTACTGCTAATGTTGTCATGCCAGTAAAACAACTTTGAATTAGAGAGAGAGTACAGAGAGGGGCCCCAGTGTAGACGTGAATGAGGTTCCAGCAGAGCCTGTCGGAGCACTAGCAGCGTAGAGTTGTGACACACACACAGCAGCGTAGAGTTGTGACACACACACGGCAGGGTAGAGTTGTGACACACACACACGGCAGGTAGAGTTGTGACACACACGGCAGGGTAGAGTTGTGACACACACACACACACACACAGCAGCGTAGAGTTGTGACACACACACGGCAGCGTAGAGATGTGACACACACACGGCAGGGTAGAGTTGTGACACACACACGGCAGGGTAGAGTTGTGACACACACACGGCAGGGTAGAGTTGTGACACACACACGGCAGGGTAGAGTTGTGACACACACAGCAGCGTAGAGATGTGACACACACACGGCAGCGTAGTGACACACACGGCAGCGTGGAGTTGTGACACACACACACACAGCAGCGTAGAGTTGTGACACACACACACACAGCAGCGTAGAGTTGTGACACACACACGGCAGCGTGGAGTTGTGACACACACACGGCAGCGTAGAGTTGTGACACACACAGCGTAGAGTTGTGACACACACACACAGCAGCGTAGAGTTGTGACACACACACAGCAGCGTAGAGTTGTGACACACGCACACACAGCAGCGTAGAGTTGTGACACACACGGCGCATTGTTAATTTCTCTTGTGCTGTGTATTTGTATTCTAGATCTCTGAAGATGGCAGTGCCGTTTGTGCAGGGCTGGGACCTGGTGCAGACTCTGGGAGAGGGAGCTTATGGAGAGTGAGTATGAGCGTGTCCACGTGGGCTCGGAATGAGCATCCCTGCACATGCTTTGTAAAGG
>CM060287.1:3878674-3888674 GCA_030684275.1 Acipenser oxyrinchus oxyrinchus | reverse complement strand
CTCTCTCTCTCCCTCTCTCTCTCTCTCTCTCTCTCTCTCTCTCCCCTCTCTCCTCTCTCTCTCTCTCTCTCTCTCTCTCTCTCCCTCTCTCCCTCTCTCTCTCTCTCTCTCTCTCTCTCTCTCTCTCTCTCTCTCTCTCTCTCTCTCTCTCTCTCTCTCTCTCTCTCTCTCTCTCTCTCTCTCTCTCTCTCTCTCTCTCTCTCAGGCCTGCTCACCAGAGTCCTGCAGCACAAACCAGAGAAGAGGCTCACCATCCCAGACATCAGGAAGGACCGCTGGTACACCAAGGTGCTTAAAGGTAAAGGAACAGTGAACTACTCCACTTTCCCATCCAGGAACTTCAAACTGTGCCGTTTATTGCATTAATGTTACCTGTGCAAAATTATACAAACCCAGAAGAAGATTCTTAAAGTCGTTAATTGCCATTGTTTTCTGAAGTTTTCCCATGCACTTACCATGTCTGTTAATACACTTTATCATACAATACACTACAGTGCTTACCTGTGCTTTCACTCTGCTGTGCTGTTACTATGGTAAACTCTTATAAGGGTAGACTCTGACAGCAGCTCCATTTGTGTTTTTTTTTGGACTGTGTTCTGCCATGTTCCTGCAGGGGTGAAGCGCACTAGAGTGACCTCTGGAGATTCTCCGGGCTCGCTCAGCAAGCAGATCCGTTCGGACATGGACCTGTCTCCACTGAGCAGCCTGCGCAGGTGAGCACCGCTCGGACTGGCTTCAAGCTTACCACAGAATCCCGCGTGTGTGGGACTGGTTACAGGACCACCGGTGTCGACTGCTCTGCTCAAGCAAGGTTTTAATAGTCGTCCCCCAGAGTTGTTTCGTCTAGCATTCCTGTCTCCTCGCTGGAAAGATTGTCAACTTTTCCAGGGATAGAACGAAGACTCTGATTGCATATCGGTTTCACCCATTCCAGGTTTTGCCACGAGCTTGCTTAGCCGCAGTGTGTAGGTAACAAGCTCATTTATTTGTGGCTTGCAAGCAAGTTTGAGTTTGGCTTGGAGGCACTTGCTGCAAAAAGTAGATTTATTGCTTAATTAACAATTTTAAAAGGAGTTGAGACAGTTCACCCTAACCAATACGTTAAGAGCAGCACAGAAACCAGGACCTCGCTCTCTCCCCTTTAGCAGTGATGACAGAGTGAAGTTCTCCAGCTCTCAGCCGGAGCCTGTGCCTGTCCTGTCCTCCTGGGACCCCAGCCCCTCCTGCTTCAACGCCATGGTCCAGCAGATCAGCTTCTCCCAGCCAGCCTGCCCCGAACACATGCTGCTGAGCAGCCAGCTCATCGGCACCCCAGGCTCCAGCCAGGTACCCAGCGACACCCTGCCCCAGCGTGACGCACAGCCCCGCCACACACAGTTGCCCTAGTTTCTTAGCCTCCTGAAGAAGGCTCAGCCCCCTCGTTTCACCTCCATGCCCTTTCACTTCCTCCCTGTCTCCGCAGAGCCCCTGGCAGCGGCTGGTCCGGAGGATGACCCGCTTCTTCACCAAGCTGGACGCCGACCGCTCCTACGCCAGCCTCAAGGAGGTGTGCGAGAAGATGGGGTACACCTGGAAGAAGAGCTGCACCAATCAGGTGAGAGATCCCAGAACCGCCCACAATAATGACGGCAAACGCCATGAAAAGGTAGAAAAGAGAACCGAGATAGTGGAATATTTGAAACTGAATAAAATACTGATTTGAAAGCAGAAATAACTATGGGGAAAGACACACAGATTGGGACGTTGCAGAATAATAGATGGCATAAAGTGATTTGAAATGATGTATTCACTCTAAGTTGCTTTGCATCCATGCAAGTCTTAAACAGGGCTGGCCAAAGTTGTCACTTCTTTGTTCCAACTCTGTTCTGAATTGTTTAATTGAATCAATTAAACCTGCATCCAGACCCTGAAGTCGTTCATGATCTCATTTTACTTGTTAAACCTGGAGTGGAATGACCCTCCAGGACCGTGACTGGACTGCCCTTGAATAATGAATGGATGAATGCCGGGGCTGTGAGCCCCAGGATTCTGTCTCCTTGGTAACGCTCGCTGTGTCTCCTAGGTGACGGTCTCCACCACTGACCGGCGCAACAACAAGCTGATCTTCAAGGTGCACCTTCTGGAGATGGAGGAGCGGATCCTGGTGGATTTCAGGCTGTCCAAGGTGAGGAGGCGGGGGGGGGGAGCAGCAGGCAGGCAGCCCGTCTCTGGCCGCCCGCTCTTCTGTTCTGCGCCCGTCTGTTTCAATCTGTGCTGCCCCGCGTGAAGCCCCTGCATCACGTGGAGTTTCTGTTTTCAGCTTGTTTAAGAAGGGGGTTTGATGGGAGTGCCGTTGGGTTTATTGTCTGTGTTTTAGAAGTGTTCGGTGGCTCCCTCTAATGGTGTTGAGAGTGCATTGCATTCTCGTGCACTCTTTACTGTGTCAGGGGGGAAAGATTGCGTGAGACCCTCGACTTGATCCGTGGCAGCCACCAAAGACTCATCCTGTTGTGTTTCGATTGATTTGTCATTGAGGTTCTGAGTGCGAGATCTACATTATGCCTAAAAAGCCCACTCTTGTCTAAACGCTACACAGTATTCATCTCTCTCTCTCTCTCTCTCTCTCTCTCTCCCCCCCCAGGGTGACGGGCTGGAGTTCAAGCGTCACTTCCTGAGGATCAAGTGCCAGCTGAACGACATCATCAGCAATCAGAAAGTGTTGCTTCCTGTCACATGATGCAGTGGGCTGTCCCTGGGGGAACGGCGCGTTGCCACGGACGCACACAAACGTACCGGCTGACGCAGCTCCCTGATCCTCCTCTGAACCAGTTCAACCCACCCCCACCCCACTACCCCAGACACAGGAGACTCCAGATTACAGACCTGTCTGTCTACCGCACTATGAAGCAAAACCTGCTTTTCAAAAGGGGTTTTTCATCAGGGAGAGACTGGCTGGCATGTACTTTTCACACGTGTGTGTGTGTGTGTGTGTGGGTGCGTGTGTGTGTGGGTGGTTCTTTTATTTAGAAAGCACAGTTTCTTTGTAAAAAAATAAAAAATAAAGTGTTTTAAAATGACGGGTCTCCGATTAGAAATGCAAGAGTTTTGAAAAATTTCAAGGCAGTTATTTCTGTGTGACAGACATAACTGGGAAATGTAATCTGGAACTGGAAAGGGTTTGAAGAGCTGCTGAGAACAGCAGATTCTACACTCTGGGCTCGTGTGTGTTTCACAGAAGAGCCTCAGTGATGTGGCAGTGTGATAGAGGTGTAGGACATGCTGTTTCATGCTTGTGTTTTACAGTTTGAAGTGTCTAATCGTTTTCTCAATCTTTCTACGTTTCTGTTTTCTGTTTGTTTTTTTCACATGGAGTCCTGACTGTGTGTTTTTTTTGCTTGTTTTTTTTTTTTTTTTTAAATTGCTTGCTCTCTTGTTGCTGTTTAATAAAATATATATGCAAGAAGGGAGAGGGTGTTCTAAATACAATTAAGACCAAAAGTAAAAGTTCACCATGTCTGTTTGTTGTGATATTAATAATGTGTAGAAACGTGTTTATAATACACCCCTGACTGCTCTTTGAACGAACGAGTCGACAGAATTGCTTCTGTTCTCTGGCTTAGCTGAACAAGTCATAATAAAAGTTTTGGAGTTACTCTTTGTTTCAGGAGTCCTTCTTTGACAGTCCTTTCGGTTTTTAAAATGCTTTGATCTTGTAATCCTGGAGACTGCCTGAGTGCATTTCTGCACTTCTTTCGAGATTTATTTTTTGTGAAACAACTGAAAACTCTTAACTCTTTGAGAAGAGAACCCCCAATGTAATGTTACAAGGACTTCAGACCCCTTGAATTAGTTGTGCTGTCATCCAGGGTGTCTCCTCAGTCAGGTATTGCAGGATACGTGTGTGTGTGTGTGTGTGTGTGACTCGCACATTAAAAAATAAACTGAACTATTGTAAAATACAGCAGATGAACATTTCCATTATCCAGATGAATGAACAGAACCCATGAATAATTGAATGGAGGGAGCTCTACAGTATACTACAGTGCAGTGCAGGGCTGGCCAAAGAGGCCTTCCAGTCTGGGGCTTTGTGACAAACCTGCTTCAAAATCGTTTAATTGAACCGATGAACCCTCTGTCCAGACCCTGAAGCAGTTCACTAGATCTCTTTATCTGTTAAAGCTGCAGTGGACTGTGACTGGACAGCCCTGCTCTGGTGTTGGTGTAATGCTGTAGTGTTTGCTGCTCTGTTGCAGGGTGCGCAGTGTGAAGGGTAGGTGCTAGAGCGCTCCCTGTTTATTGCGGGGGAGTGAAGGATGCCCCTGTGGAGCGTGTGTCCCTGGGGGCCCCCCCCCCCACACCCTGTTGGTCTCTCACGCAGACCCTGCTGCTGTGCGCTCTGCTGGTCCTCAGTCTCTGCGCCCTGTTCCACCTCCTCGAGGGGTACCCCCTGTCCAGGTGGGTCGGGAATCCGCCCTGTGCTCCAGTCCAGTCACTGCGTTCTGTGATTTGGTTATTGTGAGAATGCATAACTGCTCACCAGCAGTGCAGTGGCTCTCAAGAGTATTCACTCCCTTTGGACTTTTCCACATTTTATTGTGTTACAACATGGAATCAAAATGGATTTAATTAGGAGTTTTTGCCGCTGATCAACACAAAAAAAAGTCCATAATGTCAAAGTGAAAAATAAAATCTACAAATTGTTCTAAATTAATTACAAATAAAAAACAGAAAATAAAGTATTCACCCCCTTTGCTATGACACACCTAAATAAGCTCTGGTGCAACCAGTTGTCTTTAGAAGTCACATAATTAGTTGAATGGAGTCCACCTGTGTGCAATTAAGGTGTTTCACATGATTTCAGGTTAAATACACCTGTCTCTGGGAGGTCCCACAGTTGGTTAGTACATTTCCTAACAAAAACTACATCATGAAGACAAAGGAACATTCAAAGCAAATCCGGACTAAGGTTCTTCAAAAGCACCAATCAGGATGGATATAAGAACATTTCCAAGGCATTGAATATCCCCTGGAGCACAGTAAAGTCCATTATTAAGAAATGGAGAGAATATGGCACAACTGTGAATCTGTCTAGAACAGGCCGTCCTCAAAATCTGAGTATCCGGGCGAGAAGGGCACTAGTCAGGGAGGCCACCAAGAGGTCTATGGCAACTCTAAAGGAGTTACAGTCTTCCACGGCTGAACTGGGAGACACTGTGCATACGGCAACAATAGCCCGGATGCTTCACAAAACTGGCCTTTATGGGAATGGAGCAAATCCTGGAGGAAAACCTGCTGAAGTCTGCAAGAGACCTGGGACTTGGGAGAAGATTCATCTTCTAGCAGGACAATGACCCCAAACATACAGCCAAGGCCACTGTGGAGTGGCTTAAAAACAAAAAGGCCAATGTCCTGGAGTGGCCCAGTCAAAGCCTGGACCTCAATCCAATTGAGAATATGTGGAAAAAGTTGAAAATTGTTGTTCACCAAAGGTCCCCATCCAGCTTGACAGAGCTTGAGCAATTTTGCAAAGAAGAATGGGCAAAAATTGCAATGACCAGATGTGCAAAGCTGGTAGAGACTTATCCAAATTGACTCATGGCTGTAATTGCTACCAAAGGTGCTTCTACCAAATATTGACTCAAGGAAGTGAATACTTATGCAATCAATTATTTTCTGTTTTGCATTTGTAATTAATTTAGAACAATTTGTAGATTTTATTTTTCACTTTGACATTATGGACTTTTTTGTGTTGATCAGTGGCAAAAACTCCTAATTAAATCCATTTTGATTCCATGTTGTAACACAATAAAATGTGGAAAAGTCCAAGGGGGGGTGAATACTTTTGAGAACCACTGTATGTGCTAAAACACCCCAGTCCTTTTATCTATGCATTTCTTTGTAAAGCAGAGTAAAGAATGAAAAATAAAAATGTTAACATGTAAGTTGTATGTTTTGTTTTTTCAATTATTTTAACTTTGGACAACATCTAGGGGCCAGTCTGTCTTTGTCCTGTCTCTCTCTTTCTCTCTCTGTCTGTCTCTGTCTCTCTCTGTATCTATCAATCTGTGTCTCTGTCTTGGTCTCTCTTGTCTCTCTCTGTCTCTGACTCTCTCTCACTCGCTCTATCTATCTGTATCTCTGTGTCTGTCTGTATCTATCTGTCAGTGGTGAAATGCTTTATTAGAAAGATGTTTAGTTCTTCCTACAGGCTGACACTCTGCCAGAGTGCTGATGGGTTGACAAGTCTGTCTGCCACAGCGCTCAGCATTAAAATATGATAATAACACGACACCCACACTGATCCTGAGCAGAGAAAGCCCTGAGGCAGCGGGGAGGGAGGAGAGGGCAAAACTGTGGGCGAAGTCTCCCTACCGCAGCTAGGAAACAAACCAAATAAATAGAAAAAAACAGTATGGAGAATTCCTCATCTGTAATGCAAGCAAAGCTGATCTGCCTATTAGCTGTTTGTGTGTGAGCTGGGGAGATGGGATAGTGAAGGGAGCTGGGGTGATGGGATAGTGAAGGGAGGTAGGGAGATGGGATAGTGAAGGGAGCTGGGGAGATGGGATAGTGAAGGGAGGTAGGGAGATGGGATAGTGAAGGGAGCTGGGGAGATGGAATAGTGAAGGGAGGTAGGGAGATGGGATAGTGAAGAGAGGTAGGGAGATGGGATAGTGAAGGGAGGTAGGTAGATGTGAGCTCTTATTATTGATTCGACAGTCCTCATTGTAATCTTGTAGAGGGAACTGCAAGACAAGCGGAGCGGCAGTGTGCTGTATATCCTTGTGTAACGGGCAGGGTTGTGTGATGCACTGCCATTGCGGATTCTGTCCGGTCCCCTTTTCCTCTTCGCGGGATCGCTGTTTCGCGCCTGGCCTCCGCTCAGTTACACTTACTAGGAACCACACAAAAAGAAAAAGCTGTTAAGACACAAGAAGTGTAGTGATGCATCCATAATGATGACTGAGTTTGTTTAACCACTTCCCTTTCCCCTCTCCCCCCTCTGCTCTCTTCCTTTCCCTTCTCCCCTCTGCTGTGTCCTCCCCATCGTCTCTCCTCACTCCCTTTCCTCCCCACTCCCCCCTCCCTCGCCTCTCTCCAGTTTGAAGGACTACAATAACCAGAATGCACAGCGGTGTGAATCTGGTGCCCTGGTCACCCTGCCCTATGCTGTGAGAGAACAGAGACCCCACCTGCTGAAGAACTAGCCTGTGCATTTCTCCTCTTCCTGCCTTGAAATAAAGAAACCATATTTATGCATATATTTTGTTTTTTGTGCTTATAGAAAAAGAAAGAACCGTACACTCAATCGTGCACCAAAATTCATCTTTAATTCATAAAGACACCAACGTTTTGACACAGACGTGCCTTTGCCAGGGTTTATTGTGCCAAACATGGTCCCTATACAGCACATCGCCTATACAAAACGAACCAGCTGTCTTTCTTAGACAGTGCCTGTAGAGGGCAGTGTTGATTAACAGCTCTCTCCATCATGCTGCTGTGGTCTGCCGATGATTTCAAGAATATTGAACAGCAATACATTACATAACAAGTGTGTATGTCATCCACATTATCCTAGAATTTGATTTCTTACCTCTTATGTGTGATCTGTCTGAATCTGATTATTAGCCATGCTTACCAGCTATTCCAGCCAAGACAAGGCTTCTGAAAAGACTCCTCATCCTGATTGTACAGGTGCGCTGAAACCTGTGCAACGCCGATGTCCCTCATGTCACTGAGGAGTCTTTTCAGAAGGATTCTCGTGGCTTGAATAGTTAGTAAGCTCTGGGAAATAATGAACACAGAACAATTGCATTCCACACACAGCAAGACGCTAAGGAATTGGGAAGAGCTGACATTTCAGGATTCAGGATGTAGAGCTAGCAGACACACAGACAAGCAGGCAGGCAAGCAGTCAGTCAGTCAGCAGAGATCAATTTCACCTGACAGAGGGATGATGGAGGAGACAGAGAGAGAGATAAGAGATCGAGAGAGGGGAGGGAGTGAGGAAAGATGAGCGAGTAAACTTGAGCAAGAGAAGAGAAAAGGGGAGAGGGAGGAAGGAAAGATAAGAGAGATGGAGGGAGATAGTCTACAGAGGAGGGGAGGGAGAGAGGGGGAGAGACAATAAGCAGGAACAAAGGATAGAGGGAGGGAGGAAAGATGACAGGACAGAGAAAAAGGGCACAAGCACAGAAAAGTGTAGTAAAGCACGGTAAAAGCATGGTAGTGCAATGAGAGATGAGAGGCTTTACTAGGAACTTGATTAACCACAGTTTACAGGTAGCAGCAATGTGTCATTAAGCTCATAGTTAAACCTGGAATAGATCAAACTGCTATGCAATGGGAGTCTTGTTATTTCCATTCCTGCTTACAAAGCAGAAACACTTTAAGTGGGAGTAAATCACAGCAGTCAGTTCTCATTAGTTCACACTTGCATGTGCCTCAGCCCTGTTCTTTATGAGCCAATGCAGTGCAGAGCTGTGTAATTCAGTGTGTTTATCACCTGCTGCATTCCTCCCTGCGCCAGGGGCCTGGCTGCGTGCACTAAGAGGCTGCCACGCTGGGATCGGATTACCGGAGATGGCTGCCACCTGTCCTGCTTTTCCTGGTAAGGGTCCCAGGATTTCAGAATTCCTGCAAGGGAACTCAAAACATTCCGGGGTTTTAATCTCCTGCAAGCCGCAAACTGGATCCCTAGGTTTGGGATCTGGGGATTTGGGATAAATAACGAGTTTGTTTCTCTGGAAATAAACAAAGTACGATTTCCAGGTATTGCACGTTTCTGTTCCAATGCACCTTTTGTTCCAATTTGAAAAGCATTTTGGGAATAACGATTCCACTGCGCAACCACCCACCAAAAACAGGGGGGTGGGTTATATACAAACTCATGAATATAATTCTCAATATGCCTGAAATATAATATAGATATAGATATAGCTATAACTCAGACTAATATATAGATACAGATATAACTGCAGTTTTGACAGCAAACACATTTATATGCTGTAAAAAAAACTTTCCCTTTAAGACAAACAAATCGATATTCCCTTTAAGAAGCAAAGGAGCCTGCAGTTGTGTCATGCAGCCAGCGGGTGGCGTGAGTGTGTAACCAGCATGCAGGCAGTCCTGCCCTCGCACTCCAGGCTGAGAAGAGACTTTGTGAGGCCACTGTGCTTTCCAAACACTGCTCAATTGAGAAGCAGCTCCTTGCTACAGATCAGTGGGTGATGCAGGGCATGGTCTGCAGTGACTCCTGTTTCATGAATAATCACAGGGTACGGACGGCTGTTTCGCTCACCGCTGTGACTTCAAACTGAAACTTTTTCTTTGTTGCATATTCTTGTTTGGAACTGAAGCAATCTTTTTATTGTTTCATACACAGGGTGATTCGAAAGTACGTTTACCACATCAATGATACGGCGCACTGATGTGGTAAACTTACTTTCTAATCACCTGGACCCAGCACTCGAGGGAAGCTACTCTGAAACACCATTTCAATTCTAAAATGAAAAAGAAACTACTGACAAGCCCATACGTTAAGGTCTTAGTTGTTTATATCTGGTTTGGGGACGCTGCTGGGTGCGTTTCTCCTGTCTTAAATAGCTGTGCGGATGCTGAATTGGAGTAGATAGCTTTGAGACGGTAACCTGGTGTCCTTGACAGGGAGGGGAGAGAGCTCCTTTTAAAAGCTGCCTGTCCATACACACTCTTCACTTTCTCCTGAAGTCAGGCTCTCTCTCATCCAGCTCACATTTGTTTCCAATCATTGGGAAATGTGGAGCTTCCTGTTTGCATAAATGTTATTTTTCGAGGAAGGCAGTGAGAGGCTGACCTTGCTTCCTTCTCCTCTCTCCCCGGGGGACTATGAACAAACTCATTACACCTCGCACCCCGGTCAATTAGACCACAACTGTGGGCTTTGACTGTTTCATCCTCCTGTTTCTGTGTGTGCGCGCCAGTTCAAAACCTATTAGTGCTGACTGTGAGTTTATAATTTCAAACTTAGAAACTGGAGGGA
>CM060287.1:3848674-3873674 GCA_030684275.1 Acipenser oxyrinchus oxyrinchus | reverse complement strand
AAACACACACAGAGAAACATACAGAGAAACATACAGAGAAACACACACAGAGAAACACACACAGAGAAACATACAGAGAAACACACACAGAGAAGCACACACAGAGAAGCACACACAGAGAAACACACACAGAGAAACACACACAGAGAAACACACACAGAGAAGCAGGTGCAGACGCAGAGAGGGTGAATGTGTCTCCAAGAGTGTTGCTACTAAAACGGAGACCCCCCCCTTGATTCAAAATAATGATGTTATTTTAGAGCCCAGAACTCCATCACACCACAAGCCCCCTGTTCTTTGTCAATCACATAAAAATCCTTTGATCACAATTTCAGACAAAACACAACACTGCCCGTTACACAACACTGCCCATTACACAATACTGCCCGTTACACAGAGGTCACACAACACTGCGCGTTACACAACACTGCCCGTTACACAACACTGCGCGTTACACAACACTGCCCGTTACACAACACTGCGAATTACACAGAGGTCACACAACAGAGCCCGTTACACAACACTGCCCGTTACACAACACTGCGCGTTACACAACACTGCCCGTTACACAACACTGCGAATTACACAGAGGTCACACAACACTGCGCGTTACACAACACTGCCCGTTACACAACACTGCCCGTTACACAACACTGCGAATTACACAACACTGCGCGTTACACAGAGGTCACACAACACTGCCCGTTACACAACACTGCGAATTACACAGAGGTCACACAACACTGCCCGTTACACAACACTGCGAATTACACAGAGGTCACACAACACTGCGCGTTACACAACACTGCCCGTTACACAACACTGCCCGTTACACAACACTGCGAATTACACAACACTGCGCGTTACACAGAGGTCACACAACACTGCCCGTTACACAACACTGCGAATTACACAGAGGTCACACAACACTGCCCGTTACACAACACTGCGAATTACACAGAGGTCACACAACACTGCCCGTTACACAACACTGCGAATTACACAGAGGTCACACAACACTGCGCGTTACACAACACTGTGCGTTACAGAGGGGTCACAGTGAACGCAAGCTGAAGGATGGTTTACAGGGCTTTTTAGCTCACAGGTCTGCACAAAGCTACCCAGTTAGTTAAGTGTTAAGATCTGGAAGTCATTTGTGGCAGCAAGTCAATGGGGCTCAGCACCAAAGTTATTGTAACTATTGCCCTTCGAATGTCTGAATGTCATTAATCTTCAATAACATTAAGGGAGCAGGTCTCCTGGGAGTTACAGCATGCCACACTAGCACTCAGTGTACAAAACAAGAAAAACACAAAGTCTGTAATGATGTCAAGTGATAGCTGCACAGTATTGATACTTGTTTCATTTGAGCTGTTACTGCTGCCCTGATTAAACAGCATCAGACAGACAGGGGCACTGCAATAGCAATGCAGTCAGACAGGGGCACTGCAATAGCAATGCAGACAGACAGGGGCACTGCAATAGCAATGCAGACAGACAGGGGCACTGCAATAGCAATGCAGACAGACAGGGGCACTGCAATAGCAATGCAGACAGACAGGGGCACTGCGATAGCAATGCAGACAGACAGGGGCACTGCAATAGCAATGCAGTCAGACAGGGGTACTGCAATAGCAATGCAGACAGACAGGGGCACTGCGATAGCAATGCAGACAGACAGGGGCACTGCAATAGCAATGCAGTCAGACAGGGGCACTGCAATAGCAATGCAGTCAGACAGGGGTACTGCAATAGCAATGCAGACAGACAGGGGCACTGCGATAGCAATGCAGACAGACAGGGGCACTGCAATAGCAATGCAGTCAGACAGGGGCACTGCAATAGCAATGCAGTCAGACAGGGGTACTGCAATAGCAATGCAGACAGACAGGGGCACTGCGATAGCAATGCAGTCAGACAGGGGCACTGCAATAGCAATGCAGTCAGACAGGGGTACTGCAATAGCAATGCAGACAGACAGGGGCACTGCGATAGCAATGCAGTCAGACAGGGGCACTGCAATAGCAATGCAGACAGACAGGGGCACTGCGATAGCAATGCAGACAGACAGGGGCACTGCGATAGCAAAGCAGACAGACAGGGGCACTGCAATAGCAATGCAGACAGACAGGGGCACTGCGATAGCAATGCAGACAGACAGGGGCACTGCAATAGCAATGCAGACAGACAGGGGCACTGCAATAGCAATGCAGACAGACAGGGGCACTGCGATAGCAATGCAGACAGACAGGGGCACTGCGATAGCAATGCAGACAGACAGGGGCACTGCGATAGCAATGCACACAGACAGGGGCACTGCGATAGTAATGCACACAGACAGGGGCACTGCGATAGCAATACACAGTGCTGGTAATGCATCACTGTACCGTGGTACCGGATCAGTACCAGCCCGACAGACCCACAATGTGGTCCTGTTCAATGCCTGCTCCCAATTCATTGTGTTGCTATTGCTGGTAATGCTGCTAATGGTTCTGCTAGCCAAGGTATCTTCATGTGCTGGGATTATAAAGGGGTCCCATTATAATGGGGTTTTTCAAACTTCTCTGTAGGATTTTGAACCTAGGTACATTTCAGTTAAGGACTGCCATGCAGTGCTTGCCTGGCTTGAAGCAGCATTCTGATGGGTAGGGGAATCTGTGCTGCACAGCACTGTACTGTACTGTGTATCTCACTAATTCAAACCAGGCTGCCCCTCATTCGACTTCATAAACACAGCTGTCAGCCACAAACCATTCATCCAGTCATTAACTTCTCATAATGTATTTTTATCTCTAATTGTATAGTTTGAAGTTGTGTTTAATTCTTCCTACTGCAGTGTGTGCTCAAACTCACACTGAGAGAGAGCACTGCCTGCCTGCCTCCCTGCCTTGCCTGCCTACCTCCCTGCCTTGTCTGCCTCCCTGTCTTGTCTGCCTCCCTGCCTCCCTGCCTTGTCTGCCTCCCTGCCTTGTCTGCCTCCCTGCCTCTCTGCCTCCCTGCCTTGTCTGCCTCCCTGCCTTGTCTGCCTCCCTGCCTTGTCTGCCTCCCTGCCTTGTCTGCCTGCCTTTCTGCTTGCCTGTCTGTACACTCTTCCCCCAGATACCTCATGCAGGTTCCCAACACCCTGCACCCTCTCCTCTCTCCCCTCCTCTCCCCTCTCCTCTCCTCTCTCCCTCCTCTCCCTCTCCTCCTCTCTCTCCCTCTTCTCCCTCTCCTCTCCTCTCTCTCCTCTTCTCCTCTCTCTTTCTCGCTCTCTCACTCTCTACTGTACTAGTAGCTCTCTGGGTGGCCTTCACAAACCCTTAGTGGTAATCCTGGGAGAGGGGAGGCCAGTGTAGTGCAGCAGCAGCCGCAGGGCTGTCTCGGTCCCTCAGCTCTAACCACTAGACCACACTGACTCCCTCCCTCCCAGTCCCTCAGCTCTAACCACTAGACCACACTGCCTTCCTCCCTGTCCGTCCACTCTAACCACTAGCCCACACTGCCTCCCTCCCTTCCAGTCCCTCAGCTCTCACCACTAGCCCTCACTGCCTCCCAGTCCCTCAGCTCTCACCACTAGCCCACACTGCCTCCCTCCCTCCCAGTCCCTTGATATTAATGTTTTAATCAGAGGGTAGGGGTGGGGGTTCATCGCATGACAGTGAAACCAGGTCAGTGATTCCTGACGATCGGAACTTTAATTTCGGTTGGCGTGGTTAATTGTTTTTGTTTGGGGCTAACGAGCTGGGCCTGTCTGGTGCAATTAGCAGGGGATGCGGAACGCCGATTCAATTGTCAGGCTGGGTTATGATTAGGAGCAGCAGAGGCAGTCGTGCGCAGAATGAATTTCATGCCCGTTGCTTCTCCGATTTGTCATGGAATGCAACATCCCTCAGACCGCAGCTTAACCCTTTGCTTTCCGTTGCTGTCGTTCCTTCAGTGAGGAGAGGGAGCAGGCTGGCTTCCCCAGCGCAAGTTTGCTCGGGTCATTTCTGCACAATGGTCGTTTTGCAGATTTCCTGTGGTTTTACTATGCATTTTCTACAGTGCACCATGGTTTACCATGTTTTTTTACCATAGTTGACCATGGTTTGCCTTGTTTTTGTAATGGGGTGCATTGGGATTAGAGCCCCAACTCTCCCTCAGTCTTCCACTCCCCTCCAGGCTTTAGAAACTCTCAATATCATCAAGTCCCACACCTGATGCGTCATGTGACCCACGAGACCTGTGTGCAACTATTCAGCAGCAATCATCGGAAAACAGGATCTCAGACAGCGACTTTACAAGGGTCAATAGACATGGGTGCCTGTGCAGCCAGCTCGACTCTTAGAAAAGTTTCCCATCATCCAAGCACAGCAAAGTGTAATTACCACAGCAAGGACCTCCAGCAGACTCACAGCATTGTGGCCGGATCAATGGGCTTCGCTGGAGTCAAAGTGAAGAGAAAAGACATCTGGAAAATAAACAAAGGGGAGGATCGGTACGCTGGAGAGAGGTGAGGTATCAGCACTCCCTGAAAGTACAGAGTACAGGAGAGTTTATTTAAGAAAAAAAGATTAAGATTAGTGTTCCTCTGGGGGGATAGTAGATATAATAATAATAATAATAATAATAATAATAATAATAATAATAATAATAATACTATCGCAGTCCTGCTGTTCCTTCAGAGAGCAGACTGAAAACTCATGAGAAGCTGTTTCATTAAAATTGATTGAGGAGGAAAGGAAATTAAGCTGTAGGGGCGGGTGAGGGTTTTGGAAAGGGAAAGAGAGGCGGGGAGTGGGGGGAGTGGGGGAGTGGGGGAGTGGGGGTCGGCTACATTGTGGGAACCAATTAGTGTCCCAGCCTTTCCTTTCTTCTTCTTTGTTTTCGTGATTCTGGAGGGATTGGAATTGAATGTTTGTGTTGTAAACAGCGAGGGGGGCTCTGAGCTCACAAAGACAGGGTCAGGGTGGGACTGCAGGGGCCGCTCGCAATTACTGGGGCCCGCTCGGCTCAATGGACCCCTTTGTTCTGAGATAATGACTTTGTTATGCTGAGGTTTGTTTGCGTGCGTGTGCGTGTGTGTGTGTGTGTGTGCGTGTCTTGCTTTTATTCTTTCTGTTCTCTCCAGTTAAAGTTTCCCGTTATGGTCCCACCGGCTCTCTATTCCCCTTCTTTTCCAGAGCCCTGCCTCCCTTAGCGCTCTGTCCTGCACTTAGCCAGTGGTGCTCCAGCCAGCCCAATACAGGGTTTGGATTCCACTGTCTGTCTGTCTGTCTGCCTGTCCTGTCTATATGCCTGTCACATTATCTGCTTGTGTGATCTCTTCTGTCTGCCTGCTTGACTGTTCTTGTGTTGTCCTCCCTGCCTGAGCTGTCTGTCCTCCCTTCCCCTCCCCTCTTCTCTCATTGCACTTCTGTCTCTCTCTGTCTCCCTCTCGCTCTCTGACTGATTCCACCTGATTCTTCACAGCAGATTCCCTTTTTTATACCCACACAGATCCTCCAGCAACCTGGCCGTTCACACAAGCCCGGTGGCATCACATGAATAGGCTTGCAGCTCACCTCTGTCATTTTCACACTGGGCTAAATAACATCGAATATGAAACGAGAGGCCAGTGCGATTAAACTATATCTATATACTGTGTGTGCACATAGAGAACAGCACATGACAGCAGTTTAATTACTGAAGATGTCTTTTTTTTGCATTCATTCCCTATTTTCCCTAATTCTGTTGAGCTTTTTTTCACTTTTTAAAAATACTAAAAGAAACTTGCATTGACAAACGTTCCGGCTAGAAGTCTTTCTCAATGCCTCGTTTTGAAAAGCATCCAGGTTCCAGCTGGATCATTTCACTGTCACATCTGGTAGAACAGCAGTAATGCCATCCTCTGAAAGACACAGAGACCCATAGCACACCTGCACCCCTCTGTCCCACAGCCTCGCCAGGACTGGAAACCCAGAGAGAAGAGGCTTAAACCAGCGTTCATGTCACAACAGAAGCACTGCTGAAACATTTGTCTCCTAGTCGTTTCCTTGTTTGAGATAGACACTTTCCTGATAGTGTAGACTGAACTCTATAGCGATGGAGTCTTGGCACTTGTGGGTTTGATAAGCTGCATGTCCGCAGAGGCTGTGCTCCACAGACCCTGTGGCGAGTACACAGTCCCCCAGCGCACTGTTCCCAGACAGGGCCTCTCAGCGCTGGGTAGGGGGTTGGTTCTGAGCCCTTCCTGCTAATCAGGTTAATTGGATTTCAGAGCCAAGTCTCGCTGGGGGACAGGCTAGTCCCAAACCCTGTGTGGAGCCCATCCCAAACTCAAAGAGGGCAGGGGGTGGGATAGCAGGTTGACAGGAGGGATTTCGATTCAACTGTCCTTTGATTTTCTTCCTGTTCCTGTATTAAGGAGAGATTAGGTTGAGGACACAGGCTCTCTCTATCCGCCCCCCTCCGGCGTCTTTGTTTTCAAACGTGTGCATTTTCTTCCAGAAAGGCTCCTTTATCGGCACAAATGGGATTAGAGGAACCTGTGGCTATGACAATTCTCTTTAAATTTAGCCATGACCCGGCTTTGTGAACTCTGAGGCTCCTTTAATTACACTTTCTACAGGGGACAGAGCCTCTCCATGGGGCAAGCCTGGTCCTTCAAGCCCGGTCGAGCGAGGGCAGGGTCAGGCACGCTGGATTCGGAGCTGGGCACGAGCAGAGAGCTGGAACCAGGTTTCAGTCTCTCGGGCTGACAGCCCCAGTAGTAAAACAATCACTTACAAATCACACCCTGTTTTCTCCCAAATGCAATTGCCCAGTCTGCCAACGTCACCTCACACTGCTGCAAGCAACGACCCATCTACGAGGGCTAAAGAGCAACGGGTGATCGTTAGAATTCTTATAGATCAGATCGCCTCTCTACGTCCGCTGCACCTAGACGGCAGAAGTTACCAAGCTACTGAACCCTGGAGATGAACTCTGTAGGTCACTGTAGAGAGCTGTAGGGCAAAATCTCACATCCCCAACTCAGCACTCCCAGGATTCTGACCTGCGTGCGCCGGATTGCGTGACTCACCCTGTTCTTTTACCAGGGGACCATCAGCCTGGTTCATTTCTACAGCAGCTAGGACACTGGCTTGGGGTGCGTGGTCATTGGTTTGTGGCCAGCCTGATTGTTGTAAGCCTGCAGATTTCCAGTTAGAACCCAGTAAATATTTATTCCAAATCCCAAATCACCAGTCATTTAATCAGGCCTCTCATGGTAACAGTTCAGTGTTGAATCAGGTCTCTCATGTTAACAGTTCAGTGTTGAATCAGGTCTCTCATGTTAACAGTTCAGTGTTGAATCAGGTCTCTCATGTTAACAGTTCAGTGTTGAATCAGGTCTCTCATGTTAACAGTTCAGTGTTGAATCAGGTCTCTCATGTTAACAGTTCAGTGTTGAATCAGGTCTCTCATGTTAACAGTTCAGTGTTGAATCAGGTCTCTCATGTTAACAGTTCAGTGTTGAATCAGGTCTCTCATGTTAACAGTTCAGTGTTGAATCAGGTCTCTCATGTTAACAGTTCAGTGTTGAATCAGGTCTCTCATGTTAACAGTTCAGTGTTGAATCAGGTCTCTCATGTTAACAGTTCAGTGTTGAATCAGGTCTCTCATGTTAACAGTTCAGTGTTGAATCAGGTCTCTCATGTTAACAGTTCAGTGTTGAATCAGGTCTCTCATGTTAACAGTTCAGTGTTGAATCAGGTCTCTCATGTTAACAGTTCAGTGTTGAATCAGGTCTCTCATGTTAACAGTTCAGTGTTGAATCAGGTCTCTCATGTTAACAGTTCAGTGTTGAATCAGGTCTCTCATGTTAACAGTTCAGTGTTGAATCAGGTCTCTCATGTTAACAGTTCAGTGTTGAATCAGGTCTCTCATGTTAACAGTTCAGTGTTGAATCAGGTCTCTCATGTTAACAGTTCAGTGTTGAATCAGGTCTCTCATGTTAACAGTTCAGTGTTGAATCAGGTCTCTCATGTTAACAGTTCAGTGTTGAATCAGGTCTCTCATGTTAACAGTTCAGTGTTGAATCAGGTCTCTCATGTTAACAGTTCAGTGTTGAATCAGGTCTCTCATGTTAACAGTTCAGTGTTGAATCAGGTCTCTCATGTTAACAGTTCAGTGTTGAATCAGGTCTCTCATGTTAACAGTTCAGTGTTGAATCAGGTCTCTCATGTTAACAGTTCAGTGTTGAATCAGGTCTCTCATGTTAACAGTTCAGTGTTGAATCAGGTCTCTCATGTTAACAGTTCAGTGTTGAATCAGGTCTCTCATGTTAACAGTTCAGTGTTGAATCAGGTCTCTCATGTTAACAGTTCAGTGTTGAATCAGGTCTCTCATGTTAACAGTTCAGTGTTGAATCAGGTCTCTCATGTTAACAGTTCAGTGTTGAATCAGGTCTCTCATGTTAACAGTTCAGTGTTGAATCAGGTCTCTCATGTTAACAGTTCAGTGTTGAATCAGGTCTCTCATGTTAACAGTTCAGTGTTGAATCAGGTCTCTCATGTTAACAGTTCAGTGTTGAATCAGGTCTCTCATGTTAACAGTTCAGTGTTGAATCAGGTCTCTCATGTTAACAGTTCAGTGTTGAATCAGGTCTCTCATGTTAACAGTTCAGTGTTGAATCAGGTCTCTCATGTTAACAGTTCAGTGTTGAATCAGGTCTCTCATGTTAACAGTTCAGTGTTGAATCAGGTCTCTCATGTTAACAGTTCAGTGTTGAATCAGGTCTCTCATGTTAACAGTTCAGTGTTGAATCAGGTCTCTCATGTTAACAGTTCAGTGTTGAATCAGGTCTCTCATGTTAACAGTTCAGTGTTGAATCAGGTCTCTCATGTTAACAGTTCAGTGTTGAATCAGGTCTCTCATGTTAACAGTTCAGTGTTGAATCAGGTCTCTCATGTTAACAGTTCAGTGTTGAATCAGGTCTCTCATGTTAACAGTTCAGTGTTGAATCAGGTCTCTCATGTTAACAGTTCAGTGTTGAATCAGGTCTCTCATGTTAACAGTTCAGTGTTGAATCAGGTCTCTCATGTTAACAGTTCAGTGTTGAATCAGGTCTCTCATGTTAACAGTTCAGTGTTGAATCAGGTCTCTCATGTTAACAGTTCAGTGTTGAATCAGGTCTCTCATGTTAACAGTTCAGTGTTGAATCAGGTCTCTCATGTTAACAGTTCAGTGTTGAATCAGGTCTCTCATGTTAACAGTTCAGTGTTGAATCAGGTCTCTCATGTTAACAGTTCAGTGTTGAATCAGGTCTCTCATGTTAACAGTTCAGTGTTGAATCAGGTCTCTCATGTTAACAGTTCAGTGTTGAATCAGGTCTCTCATGTTAACAGTTCAGTGTTGAATCAGGTCTCTCATGTTAACAGTTCAGTGTTGAATCAGGTCTCTCATGTTAACAGTTCAGTGTTGAATCAGGTCTCTCATGTTAACAGTTCAGTGTTGAATCAGGTCTCTCATGTTAACAGTCAGTGTTTTAAACACTCTTGTATCTGGGACCTGCATCACTGGTTCTCCGGAACACTGCGGCTGGAATTATTTTCCCATTTTCCCGTATTCCCGTATTCCCAACGCAAGTTTAAATCTTCGCCCCTTGCTGAACTGCAGGTCCTCTGGTGCACAGGGTCAAGGCAATTATGTCTTTTTAGGCACTGAAACACTTAAGGAAGCTCTGTGGACTGCCTCAGACCTCAGGCCTTGGCCTCTCACCCCTCAAAGTCCAGACTGCAACAGGCTGGCAGAACAAAGGCAACGTGAAAGCCTTTAAAGGGGATTATGATTACTATTATTATGTGCTTAATGCCGGTCTGCAAGGGGGCTGAACAACACTGAGAGAGTGAGGAATTTAAAAGGGGAACTGCCTCAGCCCTGTGATTGAGAGCCTGTGTGTCAGTGTGTGTGTGTGTGTGTGTGTGTGTGTGTGTGTGTGTGTGTGTGTGTGTGTGTGTGTGTGTGTGTGTGTGTGTGTGTGTGTGTGTGTGTGTGTGTGTGTGTGTGTGTGTGTGTGTGTGTGTGTGTGTGTGTGTGTGTGTGTGTGTGTGTGTGTGTGTGTGTGTGAGTGTGTGTGTGTGTGTGTGTGTGTGTGTGTGTGTGTGTGTGTGTGTGTGTGTGTGTGAGTGTGTGTGTGTGTGTGTGTGTGTGTGTGTGTGTGTGTGATGTGTGTGTGTGTGTGTGTGTGTGTGTGTGTGTGTGTGTGTGTGTGTGTGTGTGTGTGTGTGTGTGTGTGTGTGTGTGTGTGTGTGTGTGTGTGTGTGTGTGTGTGTGTGTGTGTGTGTGTGTGTGTGTGTGTGTGTGTGTGTGTGTGTGTGTGTGTGTGTGTGTCTGTGTTTCTGTTTAATTTAATGCAGAAACGTTTATTTCAGCCCCAGTCTTCATGCCTAGTGGAGTTTAGATAGTAGTGTGCAGGTAATGCGAGCACAACGCTCTCACTGTACATTCTTGTGTGTCTGTGTGTGAGAGAGAGGAGGAATGACAGAGTGAGTGTTGTGGATTTTATTTACTACTAGATAGAGATTCCGGTCCCAACATTAATCAAGGGTTACTCAATTGCATCTTCCCCTGAGGACGGAGATCCTGAAACAAGCCAAAGAACACAAATTAAAGACATCTAAAAACATGAGAGGCAGTGAGGAGGGAGAGATCAATTTGAAACAGACGCTAAAAAAAATACCTAAAGCTCCCGACCTCCTCCCCAAAACGAGAAGGGAAAAAAATAATAACGTCCCCCCACCCCCCATTCCCTTAGCATTCCAAAACACCTGCAGATACTTAAGACTTTGGCAGGAGCAGAAAAAAACGACCCATTTGTGCTGCCTGTCTGCCATGTTTGTTCACAAAAGAAAATAAGTTTGGTTTCAATTAGAGGGTGTGCCAAGCGCTGAGCTCATTGCTTCATGATGTGTTTTTTCTGATGATGGGGGGGGAGGGGGGGTGATTTACCCGACACTGAGCTCTGGTGAGACAGGCGTGCTGTCTCTGCGTGGAAGGGAACATTGACTTTGTTTCTTTTTGAAAGGCACAGTCATTTATTGCAATTTAATTTATTTTTCTTTGTCTGTTTTTTTTCCCTGTGTGAACCTGTTGGAATTCTTTCATATGAATGTATTTACCATTATTTTAAAATGATTAGTGCAGCTGCAGAGCAGGAAATTCATATTGCATACTGGATGCTCAAAGGCTTTTGATTAACCACTGAGCTCCTCAAACCCCCTGCCTTCCACACTGCAGCCCAGCGCTTTCTTTATCTAACCACTGAGCTCCTCAAACCCCCTGCCTTCCACACTGCAGCCCAGCGCTTTCTTTATCTAACCACTGAGCTCCTCAAACCCCTGCCTTCCACACTGCAGCCCAGTGATTTTATTTAACCACTGAGCTCCTCAAACCTCCTGCCTTCCACACTGCAGCCCAGCGCTTTCTTTATCTAACCACTGAGCTCCTCAAACCCCACTGCCTTCCACACTGCAGCCCAGCGCTTTCTTTATCTAACCACTGAGCTCCTCAAACCCCCTGCCTTCCACACTGCAGCCCAGTGATTTATTTAACCACTGAGCTACATCTTGGGGAGGGTTTTGTTTTGGCATTGCATTCTTTCCCATGATTCCTCTGGGCTCTCTCTCTCTCTCTCTCTCTCTCTCTCTCTCTCTCTCTCTCTCTCTCTCTCTCTGTCTCTCTCCCCCCTTGCACCTGTCTCCCAGCTGTCGCTTAGCTTCTTGTGAAAATTCCCACCAAATTATTTTAACAAAGCAAAAAAAAATCCCAACATCTGCAGAGGAGTTTAAGCGGTCCATTAAATTCACTGCAACTGAAGAGTTAGGGATGGGGTTAGGAATAGGGCTAGGGATGGGGTTAGGAATAGGGCTAGGGATGGGGTTAGGAATAGGGCTAGGGATGGGGTTAGGAATAGGGCTAGGGATGGGGTTAGGAATAGGGCTAGGGATGGGGTTAGGAATAGGGCTAGGGATGGGGTTAGGAATAGGGCTAGGGATGGGGTTAGGAATAGGGCTAGGGATGGGGTTGGGGTTAGAGTTAGGGATGGGGTTAGGAATAGGGCTAGGGATGGGGTTAGGAATAGGGCTAGGGATGGGGTTAGGAATAGGGCTAGGGATGGGGTTGGGGTTAGAGTTAGGGATGGGGTTAGGAATAGGGCTAGGGATGGGGTTAGGAATAGGGCTAGGGATGGGGTTAGGAATAGGGCTAGGGATGGGGTTAGGAATAGGGCTAGGGATGGGGTTAGGAATAGGGCTAGGGATGGGGTTAGGAATAGAGTTAGGGATGGGGTTAGGAATAGGGCTAGGGATGGGGTTAGGAATAGAGTTAGGGATGGGGTTAGGAATAGAGTTAGGGATGGGGTTAGGAATAGGGCTAGGGATGGGGTTGGGGTTAGAGTTAGGGATGGGGTTAGGAATAGAGTTAGGGATGGGGTTAGGAATAGGGCTAGGGATGGGGTTGGGGTTAGAGTTAGGGATGGGGTTAGGAATAGGGCTAGGGATGGGGTTAGGAATAGGGCTAGGGATGGGGTTGGGGTTAGAGTTAGGGATGGGGTTAGGAATAGGGCTAGGGATGGGGTTAGGAATAGGGCTAGGGATGGGGTTAGGAATAGGGCTAGGGATGGGGTTGGGGTTAGAGTTAGGGATGGGGTTAGGAATAGGGCTAGGGATGGGGTTAGGAATAGGGCTAGGGATGGGGTTGGGGTTAGAGTTAGGGATGGGGTTAGGAATAGGTCTAGGGATGGGGTTGGGGTTAGAGTTAGGGATGGGGTTAGGAATAGGGCTAGGGATGGGGTTAGGAATAGGTCTAGGGATGGGGTTGGGGTTAGAGTTAGGGATGGGGTTAGGAATAGGGCTAGGGATGGGGTTGGGGTTAGAGTTAGGGATGGGGTTAGGAATAGGGCTAGGGATGGGGTTGGGGTTAGAGTTAGGGATGGGGTTAGGAATAGGGCTAGGGATGGGGTTGGGGTTAGAGTTAGGGATGGGGTTAGGAATAGGGCTAGGGATGGGGTTGGGGTTAGAGTTAGGGATGGGGTTAGGAATAGGGCTAGGGATGGGGTTGGGGTTAGAGTTAGGGATGGGGTTAGGAATAGGGCTAGGGATGGGGTTAGGAATAGGGCTAGGGATGGGGTTAGGAATAGGGCTAGGGATGGGGTTAGGAATAGGGCTAGGGATGGGGTTGGGGTTAGAGTTAGGGATGGGGTTAGGAATAGGGCTAGGGATGGGGTTGGGGTTAGAGTTAGGGATGGGGTTAGGAATAGGGCTAGGGATGGGGTTGGGGTTAGAGTTAGGGATGGGGTTAGGAATAGTGCTAGGGATGGGGTTAGGAATAGGGCTAGGGATGGGGTTGGGGTTAGAGTTAGGGATGGGGTTAGGAATAGGGCTACTGATGGGGTTGTGTTTAGAGTTAGGGATGGGGTTAGGGTTAGGGTTAGGGATGGGGTTAGGGTTGGGATTAGGGATGGGATTAGGGTTAGAGTTAGGGATGCAGTTGTGGTTGGGTTTGGGATTGGGGTTGGACTGGAGTCTTGATGTGCACCCGACTGTTTCACAAGATGCCTTTCACCCTAGTGCCCTCATCTATACAACTGAACAGCAATCAGTATATATTTAATCTCCTGGATGAGTCGCTGCCTTTGTGAAGCACCAGGACGTTTTTGAAACCAGAGCACAGCCCCCCTTAGAAACGTTTACCACAGTAAATGTGCACAGTGATTTCTGATGTTTTCTCATGTTTGTTCCTATGGTTACACTATGCATTTACCAGTTTACCATGTATTTTTTTATTTTTAATATGCTTTACCATACCCCTGTGGGCTTTGCAATTCTTTATAGTGTTGCTATGTGAAACGTTTCTAAGGGCTGCACTGATCACCTCCAGAAGCTTTGAAATAAAGAAATGGGTTGAAATCGCTGCTGTTTGGAGACTCATGTGTGCCGCAGAAAGGCATCTGAACTTTAGCTTTTCTTTAACTTTTTTTTCAGGGATGAAAGGAGGACAGGAGGAGCATTAAAGATCTAAGCTAGCCGACGGTGCCCTTATTGAACCAGGTTAAGAGCTTCACTCATGAAGTCAGGAAGAGATTTGCCTTTAATTGCAGACAGGTGTGTACCAGCGATAAGATGCCTTGAGTGATCTGAGATAATGAGAGGGGAGAGAGGAGAGGGGAGAGGGAGAGGAGAGAGGAGAGAGAGAGAGGAAAGAGGATGGGAGAGAGAGAGAGAGAGGAGAGGAGAGAGAGGAGAGAGGAGAGAGGAGAGGACCGATGAGAGGGTGAAGACAGAAGAGGAGAGAGGAGAGAGGAGAGGGGAGAGGGAGAGGAGAGAGGAGAGAGGAGAGGAGAGGAGAGAGGAGGGGAGAGAAGACAGAGGAGAGAGGAGAGGGGAGAGGAGAAAGGAGAGAGGAGAGGAGAGGAGAGAGGATGAGAGAGAGGAGAGAGAGGAGAGAGAGGAGAGGGGAGATGGGAAAGGAGAGGAGAGGGGAGAGAGGAGAGAGGAGAGGAGAGATGAGAGGGAGAAGACAGAAGAGGAGAGAGGAGAGAGGAGAGGGGAGAGGGGAGAGGGGAAAGGACAGAGGGGAGAGAGGAGAGGAAAGGGAGAAGAGAGAAGAGGAGAGAGGAGAGAGGAGAGGGGAGAGAGGAGAGAGGAGATAGGAGAGGGGAGAGGGAAGAGAGGAGATGAGAGGGAGAAGAGAGAAAGGGAGAGGGAGAGAGAAGAGAGGAAAGGGGAGAGGGAGAGGGAGAGGGAGAGGGGAGAGAGGAGAGAGGAGAGCAGAGAGAGGAGAGGGGAGAGAGGAGAGGGAGAAGAGAGAAGGGGAGAGACAAGAACCCTTGATCCACACAACTACAGAGGCGTCTGTGTGGGGAGTAACCTCAGCAAACTATTCTGCAGTATTTTAAACCAAAGAATATCCCTATATCTGATGACTCAAAACACCATAAACAAGAGCCAGAATGGATTCCTTCCCAAACACCACACCACTGACCACATGTTTACTTTACAAACACACAACACCAGCAAAGGCAAAATATCTGCTCGCTTCATCGATTTAAAAAAACATTTGACTCTGTTTGGGACCCTGTTTGTTACAAGCAGGAATTGGTGGAAAGGTTTTTATGATACAATTGAATCCATGTATTCAGAGACAAAATAAAAATAGACAAAAACAAACAGGTTCCTTTAGGCAGGAGAGAGGAGTGCGACAAGGCTGCAGCCTCAGCCCCACTCTCTTCAACATTTCTATCAATGATCTGCCTGGTCTGTTAGAGCAAGCGCTACCCCCAGGCCTGTCCCTGGGCCCCCCCACACTGAAGAGTCTGCTGTACGCAGATGACTTAGTCATCCTCTCCTCCACACAGGAGGGTCTACAGCACAGCCTGGCACTGCTGAAGACATACTGTGCACCCTGGAGGTCAACCTGAACAAAACCAAAATCAGGATAAAATTCAATAACAAATAAATAGACCACAGCCTCTCGTACAACTGCTTAGGACTTGCATTAAGTGCATCAGGCAGCTTTAAACTGGCAATCGAAACACTAACAGAGAAAGCTCTCAGAGAGTACGACACTATTAAAAAACATACTAGCCGCATTTAACCCCCCATCCAAATTATTACTGAAGCTTTTTGACAACATCATCCAGACAACTCTGCTCTATGGGAGTGAAGTCTGGGGCCCAACCCACAGAGTTCACACAGTGGGACAAAACTCCCACAGAAACCACGCACCTGCACTTCTGTAAAGAGCTGTTTCACTGACACAGAGAAGCTCCAGCAACGGCTGCAAAGACAGAACTGGGTAGAGTGTCTGCTGATCCCCATCCAGAAACCCAGTTCTGACTCCAGCTGAGACACAGCAGCCCAAACTCCCTCCATGAATCCTCCCTGGGCAGTCGAGCTAAACCCTCACTACAGACCCCTGTCCACACACACCAGCATCAACATAGCCCTGACACTGAGCCCAGCAGCCAGAGGGCTCTCGGAAAAGCTGTAGGATCTGCCCTGATAGAGAAATACACCCTCTACTGGAGAGAGCGGATTAAAAGCCAAAACTGAGACCCCTTTCTCTATTCCAAAAAAAGCACAGTGCTTCCAAGTCTTCTGAGCGGAACCATGGGGTGACCAGAGGTTCCGTTAGTCCATAGTGGGGTAACTGGGCAGCACCAGTACTGGAGTCTCTTCCCACAATCACACACGGCAGAGCCAATAAGAAACACCCACAACTGCCCCGTCAGTTTCCCTGCAGCATCTAACATTTCAACAGGTCTTTTTCCCCCTCGTCTCCCCCCTCTCCCGACTCTCTCAACTCCCCGTTATCTGGGAAGGGGCAGGGTCCATGGGCTCCAGCCCTGATAAATATCATATTTGTTACAGTGGTAATTAAATATAATCCCGGGGGGCTGGAAGCACAGCCCTGCCTTTGTGGCCCTGATCTCCACGCGGCTTCATATCTGAACAGAGTCGTAAACACTTTGCATATCTGCATGTCAACAGCTCCCGCAGCTGTCACAGAGGCTGGGAGGTACAGAGGCTCATGGATGCATAATGGGAGAGAGAGAGAGGGGGAGATGAGGGGAAGGAAAGGGGGAGAGGGGAGAGCGAGGGGAGGGAGAAAAAGTACGAGAGAGAGGATGACTCGGCACACTCATTCTGCATTTGCCATTTGTTACCCTGCTTTTTGTAAAAGTTTTACCAACTTTTTACCAATTTTTAACCGTGTTTTTTTTTTTTCTTTACTACAGTTTTACCAGACTTAATTCCAAAGTTTTGCATAGCTTTACCAAAAAATGTTGCCATGCTCGCTGTGACACTTTGCTCTGATGTTTCAGGGGAGGGAGGGGAAGTGGGAGGGGGGGGAGGAGGAGATGGGGAGAGGGGTGGAAGAGTGTTGAGGGAGAGGGGAGGAGGGAGATGGGGAGAGGGAGGGGAGAGTGTAGAGGGAGAGGGAGGAGGGAGATGGGGAGAAGGGAGGGGAGAGTGTAGAGGGAGAGGAGGAGGGAGATGGGGAGAGGGGAGGGGGAGAGTGTTGAGGGAGAGGGGAGGAGGGAGATGGGGAGGGGGAGAGTGTTGAGGGAGAGGGAGGAGGGAGATGGGGAGAGGGGAGGGAGAGTGTTGAGGGAGAGGGGAGGAGGGAGATGGGGAGAGGGGAGGGGAGAGTGTTGAGGGAGAGGGAGGAGGGAGATGGGGAGAGGGGAGAGGGGGAGAGTGTTGAGGGAGAGGGGAGGAGGGAGATGGGGAGGGGGAGAGTGTTGAGGAAGAGGGAGGAGGGAGATAGGGAGAGGGAGGGGAGAGTGTTGAGGGAGAGGGGAGGAGGGAGATGGGGAGGGAGAGGGAGGAGGGAGATGGGGAGAGGGGAGGGGAGATTGTTGAGGGAGAGGGAGGAGGGAGATGGGGAGAGGGAGAGTGTTGAGGAGAGGGGAGGAGGAGATGGGGAGGCGTTGAAGAGGGAGAGGGGAGGAGGGAGATGGTGCAGAGGGGAAAGGGAGTGAGGAAGCTTGTCTGGCAGTGTGTGCTGTGGCACTTATCCCTGATCCTCAAGGGATGAAAGGAAGCAGAGGGCAATCGTCAGCCCCCGAGGTCCTCCCATGAATTTCTGATCAATGAGCCAATGTAAACGGGATCCCCCCCTCCCTGCCCACACCAAAGCCGGCACATCTCCGAATGTCAACGATGTTGGTTTAGCCATTGTGCACGGCTGGCTGCCCCTGAAAGACAGACTTGTACCCAGGCCAGGGACTCACAATGGACTCCTTTCTACTGCTTAACTTGTTCTCAGAGCTTCCCTTCATAAAGGGAACTCTCTCTCTCATTAACTCTCTCTCTTTCTTTCTCTCTCTCTCTCCCATTAACTCTCTTTCTCTCTCTTTTGCTCTATCCCACTCTATCCTTCTCACTCTCTCCCTCTCTCTGCCGTTGACTGACCCTCTTCTCTGTTACTCTCTTCCTCTTACTACCTCTCCTCTCTCTCACTTACTCATGTGGCCTAGTTGTTGCAACTGTGGGACTGGGAGGGAGGGAGGCAGTGTGGTCTAGTGGTTAGAGCTGAGGGACTGGGAGGGAGGGAGGCAGAGTGGTCTAGTGGTTAGAGCTGAGGGACTGGGAGGGAGGGAGGCAGTGTGGTCTAGTGGTTAGAGCTGAGGGACTGAGAGGGAGGGAGGCAGTGTGGTCTAGTGGTTAGAGCTGAGGGACTGGGAGGGAGGGAGGCAGAGTGGTCTAGTGGTTAGAGCTGAGGGACTGGGAGGGAGGGAGGCAGTGTGGTCTAGTGGTTAGAGCTGAGGGACTGAGAGGGAGGGAGGCAGTGTGGTCTAGTGGTTAGAGCTGAGGGACTGGGGGGGAGGAAGGCAGTGTGGTCTAGTTGTTAGAGCTGAGGGACTGGGAGGGAGGGAGGCAGTGTGGTCTAGTGGTTAGAGCTGAGGGACTGGGAGGGAGGGAGGCAGAGTGGTCTAGTGGTTAGAGCTGAGGGACTGGGGGGAGGAAGGCAGTGTGGTCTAGTGGTTAGAGCTGAGGGACTGGGAGGGAGGGAGGCAGTGTGGTCTAGTGGTTAGAGCTGAGGGACTGGGAGGGAGGGAGGCAGAGTGGTCTAGTGGTTAGAGCTGAGGGACTGGGAGGGAGGGAGGCAGAGTGGTCTAGTGGTTAGAGCTGAGGGACTGGGAGGGAGGGAGGCAGAGTGGTCTAGTGGTTAGAGCTGAGGGACTGGGAGGGAGGGAGGCAGAGTGGTCTAGTGGTTAGAGCTGAGGGACTGGGAGGGAGGGATGCGGTGTGGGTTAGTGGTTAGAGCTGAGGGACTGGAAGGATCTGCTGGTTTAATGCGCTGCCCGCTAATGCACTCAGCCGCTAACATTATTATCATTAAGAGCTTGTCTGCATGTCCCATGTGGAAAAGGTTTATTTTAACACATTATAAAAAATATATATATATTTACGTAACATTTTCGTGTGCAGCTGCTGGCTGGTCCTCAGCCAGGGTTCAGAGGCACAGGGAACATCTGCTAGCTGGGAATCCAGTGAGGGAAGGAGGGAGAGGGAGAGGCAGGAGCACCGAGTTTAATGTGTTTATTTACACTCATTCAAACCACACTCCACTGTACTGCTGAGTAAACAATACTGGGGAGGGAATACTGAGGAAACCCTTTGGACTGACACAGGCCTTTTTAAAAAGCAATTTGGTCAATTTCTGGACTTTCCAAGAAACAGCCACGTAACAAAGAATAATATGACTTTGCTGTTTCGGTTATTGTTTTGTAAAAATGTATTAAAGACTGTAAACACTGTTGAAAATACACCTTTGTTTCTTAAACAACCAAGTGTCAAGTCTATGATACCAAAGGAGTGAGTTTCACTCAGAAAGCAGAGTAACTCTGAGTCCAGGAGCCCAGAATCAATGACACGCCACGGCTCCAGCTTCACTGCTGTACTGTAAAACCCATTCATCTCCCCGGGCTTTCAGTGCACAAGACTACACACACTCATCGTTAAACTATTCTAGAAATAAAACAAAAAACTCTTCCACGGGAGGGGGGGGGGGGGGCGACAATGTGAGGACGTGGAATGGCTCTAATTCCTCTCCGTCATCCCGACTTGTATCAGAAGCCACGAGGCCAGGGCTGAGGGGCCGAGGGGCCGAGGGGCCGAGGGGCCGAGGGGCTGAGAGGCCGAGGGGCTGAGGGGCCGAGAGGCCGAGGGGCCGAGGGGCCGAGGGGCTGAGGGGCTGGGGGCTGAGGGGCTGAGGGGCCGAGGGGCCGAGGGGCTGAGGGGCTGGGGGCTGAGGGGCTGAGGGGCTGAGGGGCTGAGGAGCTGGGGTCTGAGGGGCTGAGGGGCCGAGGGGCCGAGGGGCTGAGGGGCTGAGGGGCTGAGAGGCTGAGGGGCTGAGGGGCCGAGGGGCTGAGGGGCTGAGCGGCTGAGGGGCTAGGGGTCTGAGGGGCTGGGAACAGCTGCTTGAGCAGGGCCCTCCAAGCAGAGCAGAGAAAAGCAGAGACGCTGAAACTCAACACTGCAAAACATTCCCACGGAGAGAAGGGGAGAGGGCTAGAGAGAGGGGGAAGAGGGAGAGAGAGAGAGAGTCTCCTGAAACCAAGCCGGCTCCTTGTTCCCTCAGCTTTAGAGGTGCCGTGATCCCGCGCTGTGGAGATCTCTAAAGCAGAGCTGGGGTCGAGCTACGCCGGTCTGTAACTCTGACTTTGAGATGATCTTCTGGATAGAGGGAGAAAAATCCGACTTAGCATGAATCTGATCACCCCGTAGAAACAGTTGCTTTAATAGCCCCTGCGTCGGGGGGGCGGGGTCTTTATCAGCCCCTGATCAGGTGTTGGGTTCCTGGCTCAGGCAGCTCTGTTAATGGCAGGGATTAGAGAGGCGGAGGTGTGAGAGTTGGGCTAATGGCTGGGAGAGAAACACAGGAAGGGATTTGATTATTTTCAAAGCTAAAGGATTGATGTATCACAGTCTGCAAGTTCGTAGGATAGTAACACGATCCTGCCTTTTACAGAGTGTGCAGAACTGCTCTATAAACACAAAGACAGGACCCCTCCCCCTGCTGGTCAGTGAGGGACACACACACACACACACACACACACACACACACACACGACGCACTCCTGCAATATGCTCTAAACTGTTCAGTATCAATACTCTTTTCTGAAGACAGAGAGAGGGCTCTGAATGCAGGCATGGTGGAGGGGGAATGCGGTCCTTCTTTTTAAAGTTGCTCATTGCTGAAAAGGGTCATGCTCTTCCCTTGCTGGTTTTCTGATATTCACAGGACATATTAAAAGCTCCGCTGTGATGCAAACAGAAGGAAAGCGAGCCCCCGTTTCTCCACTCTTTCATTTTGTGTCCCTGCTGTAGTAATGAGCGCTTGCTGATTTCTGTTTCCAGCTCTCAAGCAGTGGGAATGTCTCCAACCTGCATCCCCAGGTGCTGGGGTCAGAGGTCAGGCCTTTGTCATGGGGCACTGCCGCCGGGGCCAATGGAATCCCGCCGTTGCCATGGCGAGTACAATGGGATTGAGCCTGCTCAGAGTGACAGGTGCCTCCTGGGGTCAGAACAACAAGACAGTGGAGACATTCTATCAGAGAAAGAGAGAGGGGGAGGGAGGGACGGAGTGTGAGGGGGAGAGGGAGTCTGAGGGGGAGGGAGAGAGGGAGGGAAGGGGAGAAGGGAGAGGGAACAGAGGGAGGAGGAGAGGGGATGGAGGGAGGGAGAGAGGGAGGGAGGGGGAGAGGGAGTGGGGGAGAGAGACAGAGGGAGTGGGGGAGAGAGAGAGAGAGAAAGGTGGTGAAGGTAACTGCTGTGTAGAGATTAACAGAGACTGAGTAAGACAAGAGCACTGCCACTTACACAATAGTATCATGATAGAAACAATGCAAAAACCCATTGGGACATGATTACTATTGTGGGTGCTCCTATCTGACAAGATCTACCATTGCCCCTCAGTACACAACCTAGACCACTGCCCCTGTCTGTCTGCATTGCTATTGCAGTGCCCCTGTCTGTCTGCATTGCTATCGCAGTGCCCCTGTCTGTCTGCATTGCTATTGCAGTGCCCCTGTCTGTCTGCATTGCTATCGCAGTGCCCCTGTCTGTCTGCATTGCTATTGCAGTGCCCCTGTCTGTCTGCATTGCTATTGCAGTGCCCCTGTCTGTCTGCATTGCTATCGCAGTGCCCCTGTCTGTCTGCATTGCTATTGCAGTGCCCCTGTCTGTCTGCATTGCTATTGCAGTGCCCCTGTCTGTCTGCATTGCTATTGCAGTGCCCCTGTCTGTCTGCATTGCTATCGCAGTGCCCCTGTCTGTCTGCATTGCTATCGCAGTGCCCCTGTCTGTCTGCATTGCTATTGCAGTGCCCCTGTCTGTCTGCATTGCTATTGCAGTGCCCTGTCTGTCTGCATTGCTATTGCAGTGCCCCTGTCTGTCTGCATTGCTATTGCAGTGCCCCTGTCTGTCTGCATTGCTATTGCAGTGCCCCTGTCTGTCTGCATTGCTATTGCAGTGCCCCTGTCTCTCTGCATTGCTATTGCAGTGCCCCTGTCTGTCTGCATTGCTATTGCAGTGCCCCTGTCTGTCTGCATTGCTATTGCAGTGCCCCTGTCTGTCTGCATTGCTATTGCAGTGCCCCTGTCTGTCTGCATTGCTATCGCAGTGCCCCTGTCTCTCTGCATTGCTATTGCAGTGCCCCTGTCTCTGCTTTTTTATTTTTTCATACCTGTTAAACCCGGAGTGGGGTGACCCTCCAAAGCTAGACCTAGGCACCTCTGGTGTGAGGGAGTGCAGTTTGAATTGAGACAGGGTCCATGTTCCAAACATGCTTCATCAGGGCTCCTTCGACAACAGCACAGGACAGAGAGAGCCTGGCAGAGGAATGAACTGCATTTTAACTTCAAGGGGAGCTCTGTGGGGCCCCTGGGGGTCGTGCACCTCTGACCCCCCCTGACCTGCGGAAGGTATGCGAGTCTGGAAACAGCATAAAGATGTGTTGAGGGAGAGCTGATCCCCTGCAAAACTGCAGAACTGCAAAACTGCTCAAAACTACCGCCCCAAAAAAAACATGAACCCCACTAAATGTTTTTAACATGCTTTACCGTACCTCTATAAGGCTGCACAGTGACGCCGCACACATGCAATAGGAATGGAGCTCTTCCCACAATGCCTTTCTCCAGTGCGTTAGACTAAATGTTTAGCCATGTGTAATCCTGAAGTTAAGGACATTAATGTGAAACCAGCACCGCCTCTGTCTGTCTCTGTGGTTTGTCTCCTCTCTCCTCCGCAGTGGAGGAAGGCATTGCTGGCAGGCGCAGGGAGAGTGTCTGGGCAGGATGCCCAGGCGAGGGAGGCTGGCGGTGCTGTGATGGACTGTGTGGACAGCACTGACACACTCAATCACAGCCTTCCCTGACAGGGCAGGGAAACAGAGAGTCAGGCCTGGCAGCGCACAGCGTTATAGAGGCAGGGGCTGCCAGTGAAAGACTTCAGGTACAGATTCAGGCAACACAGAACGGTGTAAACAGAGGGGCTGGTTCATTATCTTCTCTGTGCTTGTGCCAGGGGGATATCAAAGCAGTTCACTTTGAGAAGGGGCTGGTTCATTATCTCCTCTGTGCTTGTGCCAGGGGGATATCAAAGCAGTTCACTTTGAGAAGGGGCTGGTTCATTATCTCCTCTGTGCTTGTACCAGGGGGATATCAAAGCAGTTCACTTTGAGAAGGGGCTGGTTCATTATCTTCTCTGTGCTTGTACCAGGGGGATATCAAAGCAGTTCACTTTGAGAAGGGGCTGGTTCATTATCTTCTCTGTGCTTGTACCAGGGGGATATCAAAGCAGTTCACTTTGAGAAGGGGCTGGTTCATTATCTTCTCTGTGCTTGTACCAGGGGGATATCAAAGCAGTTCACTTTGAGAAGGGGCTGGTTCATTATCTTCTCTGTGCTTGTACCAGGGGGATATCAAAGCAGTTCACTTTGAGAAGGGGCTGGTTCATTATCTCCTCTGTGCTTGTACCAGGGGGATATCAAAGCAGTTCACTTTGAGAAGGGGCTGGTTCATTATCTTCTCTGTGCTTGTACCAGGGGGATATCAAAGCAGTTCACTTTGAGAAGGGGCTGGTTCATTATCTCCTCTGTGCTTGTACCATGTCTTCTTTCACTGTGTAGGAATGCATTTTGCTATGCTTTCACCGCTGCGTGCCGCAGTACACTTTGAGAAAGGTAAAAACATTTTTCAGCCTTTGTTTGGAAGGAAGGCAGCATGGCTGACAGACTCACAAGGCCTGGCAAGAAAGAGAAAATCCTTTTTCACAGACTTGCCAATTCTCAGGAATTTTTTTCCCCAGGGAGCGAGTCTCATTTTTCCTTGGCACTCGCTGTTTGGCACCTGACAACTCACCGGCGCCACTCACTATCAGCCCAGTGTGGCTGGAGACACAGAAACCGGGCCAAAACCGGGGGGCCGAGTGGAACTGGAGGGGGAGGGCAGTGTGGCTTATTGGTTAGATTATATTCATGTTTGTTATGCTCTACACTATCCCCTCCAGCACATTTTTAGGCTTTGGCGTAGAGTCAAGAACACATTTTCATTTTAATAACACATCATTTTCACAGAGGCAGGTTCATCACAGTGTTTCTGAAGTTCTGGAGGGGTTCTGGAGGGGTTCTGGAGGGGTTCTGGAAGGGTTCTGGGGGGTTCTGGAGGGGTTCTGGATCCCTCTCAGTGAGGTGTGTCTGTCAGAGCAGTCTGAGCTCTCCCCACATGTTCATGAGGCAGCGTTAAGTCTAAGTGACGTTCTGTTAATATCCCGACCGCTCTGGCATGTGGCACTGCCCGCCGCCCTGCCAAACCCAGCGAGGAGTTTATGCTAACGTGGGATTAATGGGGCTCCACTGCTGGCTATAAAAGGTATGAGCAGAGGAGTGCTGGAGTGAGGGGGGGAGAGCTCTTTGTTTATCTAACCACTGAGCTCCTCAAACCCCCTGCCTTCCACACTGCAGCCCAGCGCTTTCTTTATCTAACCACTGAGCTCCTCAAACCCCCTGCCTTCCACACTGCAGCCCAGCGCTTTCTTTATCTAACCACTGAGCTCCTCAAACCCCCTGCCTTCCACACTGCAGCCCAGCGCTTTCTTTATCTAACCACTGAGCTCCTCAAACCCCTGCCTTCCACACTGCAGCCCAGCGCTTTCTTTATCTAACCACTGAGCTCCTCAAACCCCCTGCCTTCCACACTGCAGCCCAGCTTTCTTTATCTAACCACTGAGCTCCTCAAACCCCTGCCTTCCACACTGCAGCCCAGCGCTTTCTTTATCTAACCACTGAGCTCCTCAAACCCCTGCCTTCCACACTGCAGCCCAGCGCTTTCTTTATCTAACCACTGAGCTCCTCAAACCCCTGCCTTCCACACTGCAGCCCAGCGCTTTCTTTATCTAACCACTGAGCTCCTCAAACCCCTGCCTTCCACACTGCAGCCCAGCGCTTTCTTTATCTAACCACTGAGCTCCTCAAACCCCTGCCTTCCACACTGCAGCCCAGCGCTCTG
>CM060287.1:3831174-3846174 GCA_030684275.1 Acipenser oxyrinchus oxyrinchus | reverse complement strand
GGGTCTCAGCAGCTGACAGTGAAACTGAACACACTCAGATCTCTGCTCTCATGGTTCAGCCCCCTCAGAACCTCTCCAAAACCAAACCATAATCTACGCAGAGTCTGCAAAAAAAAACAACAAATAAAATAGTCCTTCTTTCCAACGTGAAGAAGGAGAGAATGGGCTTTGTTGAGCTACTCACATCTGGTTTGTGTTAGCAGCGAGCGGGCCGCTGCAGTGATGCTTTTCACCCTGCGAGCCTCTCTTTGCTATAAATTACCCATGAGATTTGTCAGACCCCCAGACCTATGTTTTCTTCCCTCTGATGCAGAGCTTGCTGATTACAGCTCCTGGAGCGCGGCTGATAGCAGGGGCGGAGGGTTGGTGCGCGCTGGTACCACCCGCAGCACTGGCAGCTCTCTCTCTCTCTCTGGCACAGGCATGAGAGCCTGATAAGGCTGGTCTTTTCGTTTTGCTGTTTTACATCATAATAACACATGGTGAAAGCACAGTGTAACATGTAAAGGTCAGGAAGACAAGTGAATCGCTGATCAGAAGCATGCATAATAACAGTACCTGTATATAATGGACACACTGCCTGCCTGTCAGTGGTGTGTGCAGCAGAGGGGCTCACCTGCACCCCCCCACCCCCACCCCCACCCCCATCTCTCCCTGAAGTCCCTCCACATCCCTCGTGATCTGCCTGGATTAGCGGGTTCTGAATTTTAGGACGAATCAGTCAGGAGAATCCATTCCCATCTGAGAGGCAGGAGCAGAGAACACACAGCAATTACATCAATTAAAGCTGACAAATGGACGGACATGAAAGGGGCAGCAGCCTCTTTAGAGGAGAGACTCTGCAGCAGCGATGAGCCAGTTAGGTACCAGGGATTTATTGCCCATTAATAACGCATCGCCAGGGCACCTCCATTCAGCCCAGCTGGGCCACGGTAATGCAAGGCGCTGTGTGAGCTTGTTGCTGTCAAAGCCTCCAGCTGCTTGCAACAAAGGAGGGCCGTGGTGTGGAGCTCCCCTCTCATTGACTCCTGATCTCAGCTGTATATCTTCGCTAATCTACTCCGCACTCCTTCCCCTAGCAGGCTTTCTTTAGCCACTCCGTCCATTGCTTTGAATGTTGAGCGACTGAAACCCGTTCCGTACACTCTAACCACTGAGCTACTCAAACCCACTGCCTTCCACACTGCAGCCCCGCACTCTAACCACTGAGCTACTCAAACCCACTGCCTTCCACACTGCAGCCCAGCGCTTTCTTTATCTAACCACTGAGCTACTCAACCCCACTGCCTTCCACACTGCAGCCCAGCCTTTTTTATCTAACCACTGAGCTACTCAAACCCCTGCCTTCCACACTGCAGCCCAGCTTTCTTTATCTAACCACTGAGCTCCTCAAACCCCCTGCCTTCCACACTGCAGCCCAGCGCTCTCTTTATCTAACCACTGAGCTCCTCAAACCCCCTGCCTTCCACACTGCAGCCCAGCACTTTCTCTAACCATTGAGTGCTGAAATTCCTTTTGTTTTGTACTGCACTGAACACAAGAAGACCTCACTGACTATCTCAAAATGTCCAGCGTTTGTACAGCTACCTGCCTGGTACAGCCACAGAGAGACTCTGCAGTGGTAACTTGTGTTAAATTGCATGTCAAAACACTAATGGTAATAAATAACCCCTTGTCTCTCCTCAGTAATTTCCTCAATGATGGCGCTCAGATTTTCAGGGATTACCCCATGCAGGGGTGTAGATATCAAAGCCGGAAGGGAGGGAGGGTGGGGCACAGTGGCTCTTTGTTCAACCTCAACCCAGTGAGAGTGAGCCTATGAAAGGAGTTCTCTGATTCGTCACGCCCGCGATCTCTCATTTCTGATTGGTTATGCTGAGCAGGCAGCTGTCCCCACTGAATGCTGGGCTGGGTGGGGGGGTCTGCTTTTCTGACCTATAGAGGACCAGCTCACTGCATCACAGGGGTCTCACTGGACCGATAACAGGGTGTGCGGTTCAAGATTTGTAACAGTTGGTTTGTAGAAAGTGGATTGTGCTTGTAGATAATCTCAATAGGTTATCAGTGGAGCAGGTCGATTACAGATGATCAGCTCTGAATCACACAGACACGTTCACTCACATTCAATGCAATGTAGCAGGCGATGGCTGCAAGAGATTTTCTTTCCATGAAGTGTCTCTAATTGCTGTGTATTTATATAGCAGTTACTGAGTAAATACAGGTGCACTTACTTATCATTGCAATGTTAGTATGTATAGTTACAATGTACTTAACCCTGACCCGAACCCTGACCCTAACCCTTATCTGATTCAATTGTGTACTTACATATATTGTGCAAAAATAATTCAGGACAGAAAGGGTTAAGATTTTGCATCCCAGCGTTTGTTGGATTTATTTTTTCATTAAATGTAGTTTTTGATTCATCTATTCTGATTGAGTGTTTGAAGTTCCGGGTGAACTCTTCTGCCTCTGTCTGTGTGTGTATTTGACACTGAGCACTGGTATATCAGGATTGTAGTTTTGAGTGCTTACAAAGTGATTACATCATAAACACACAACCATGTGTGCAAATACAGTGTGATCACAAAATCTTTCATTTTAATATTAGGCATGTTGTTGCATTGTAACAACACACACATGGGTATAATTACTGTGTTATAACAGTGTATTTAGGGTGTAGTAAGGGATACTTACTGTCGAGTGTTCTGGTCAGTTAGCCTGTGTGTTTAAATGAGTTGTCTTCATGCATATATTCAGCACTTATCATAGTGCTGCATTTAGAAATGCTGATAAACTCAACGACAAACTTTTTTCGACGATGTCTTTTTCAACGTCTTCTACAGGCGTTTGCTAGTGAATCCGTTAAAAAAAAATTTTCTTGTCAGTGTTTCTGAGTTCTCTTCACCGCTCTCTGAGAACAAAGAGTTGGCTTTTTTTTTTTTTTTTTTGACTCACGGTCGTATTTTCTACCTTTGAAAACACACCGGAGCGAGTTAACTGGAACAGACTGGTGTTCTGTGAAAACAGGAGTCTCGCGTTGGTTTGAAGTTCTGAGCAGCTAATGAAAAGCAAATGAAATCCAGTCACTGTCTATTAGGGCTGAAAGAGGCTCAGACACACGGGGGTGGGGATCAATGAAAACCAGGCTGCTGCTTAGCTCAACATCCTTCTAATTCAAGTGAAGAAGGATTTCAATTTTACCTCTGTGTACCAGCGTGGCACTACGGCAGACTATTGCGCATTAAAAAAATCAGCTGACAAACGTCACTGCACAGCAACGGCCGCATTCAGCGTGTTTTGCGGTGGTTTGTGCCCATTCACAACTTTTAAAATGGTCGCTTCCTGCAACACCGCAGGCAAAGAAAGGTCAAAGATACACTGGAGGCAAATGGAAAGAGACACAAATCTCTGTTTTAAAAACCCAATCTTGTTTTTCACTTTAAAAGGCTCCACGTTTCCAGTGACCCTGGGCGAATGGTCTGGTTTAAATATGTGTTATTCATAATGATCCTTCTGATCGTTTCCCACAGTCGGGTTGTTGTGTCATCCACTCCGGGATAATGAGAGCGATTTACAAATCTTTGTTTTACTACAATGACTCTCGCTGTGTTTCAGAATGAGAAAAACAGCTGGTAAAAATTGGGTAGTTTACTTTGTAAACACTTATTTTGGAAAACAAAAACTACTAGAGGTTGGTCAAATGCAAATAACTTTTGAAAAAGCCTGTAATAAAAATACATTGTGGGGTTCAAAATGTTACTGTGGGGTCTCTGCACCCCCTCAAACCCACACAATAGTAAAACAAAACACCCCATCCCAGAATGCCTTAGGTTTCCTGGAATCTGACTGCAATAACGAGCACAGGCTCGCTCTCAGAGGCTGGCTCTCATTAGGAAGATGAACTCAGTGAGGCTTTTGAAGGTTTGCTGGCTTTTATTCCTGTTTTTTTGTGTGTTTTGTTTTATGAGGCTTGATCAGTCTCCTTGGCGGCATGATTTACATCACCTTCTCAAGATCAGAGGCTGCGGCCTGTAGCACTGCTGTCAGCCTGCAGGCTTTCCTGACACCCCTGCCAGGACCGAGTGCTGCTCCGTGGGGCCCCCAGCTGGGCACAAGATGGGGAGAGGTGAGAGTAGAACCCTTAATGAGGGGCTGGACAGGGCTTGGCGCAGGGGTCACTGGCTGCAGGAAGGCTGGCCCGCGGTCAGACCCGGTGTGGCTGGATTCAATAAAGCATTGGGAACATCGAGGTGGAAGAAGCTGGAGCCAGCTCTGAATCGCTGGTTTCAATTATTGCCAGGGCTGCTCACGCGGTTTTTCAATGTCACAAAATGACGGCGTTTACAATGACCAAGTCTTAATTAGCGCACAAAAAAATCTCACCAATAAGGAGCTGACTGATTATTTTATTGCAGACCTGTCTAAATCTCCCGCCTGGGAATCAGTTTAATAATATTATTAGTTTCCAGTTTTCAGCGTCATTGCTGTACAGAATGGAAGAGGGGAAACTGCATTTACATGGACTAAATGTAATTACAATTCAGCCTTTTTATAGGAATTATGCAGTGATCCGTATGGCCAAGCAGTTCCCTCTCATTGTGGAAGAACATGAGATGGGTGCCCTGAGAGAAGAGTTCACTGATTACCAGCTCACAGACCCTGAAGATCTTCCAACTCAAGAGAAGCAGGACAAGTACTGGGGAAAGGTTTCATAGATGACAGCTACAGCTCAGCCAGCATCCCCTGCTTTGTGCAGACTGATGAAGGCTCGACTCATCATTCCCCATTCAAATGCCAAAGTGAGCTGCACCACAAAACACCCCCACGATTCAAACCCTAACCCTAACCCTAACCCTAACCATCATCTCTAAGGCAAGACTCTTATACTGTATTCTAGCTTAGTTTCTGAACATCTATATTTTAAAAAATGCAATGACCCCTCCTCACTGATTCTGCGCAGTGGTTTAGAGTTCTTAATAATGTTATTCCACTTTTTTTGTGTTTAATATGGATTTATTTATTTATTTATTTATTTATTTATTTACTAGATCTGCAACTAATTTTCCTTTCTCAAGAAATGTCACAAACTCCTAATCGACCTTTCTGGGTGTGTTGCTGTGTAGACTGTTTAGTGTTGCAGCAAAAGCAAGCGATCTAAAAACTGGGGCTCTGCGAGGTCAGCAGGAGGTCAGACCAGTATTCCATCTCCCCGGACCATTGCCGGCTGTCTCTACGGGATACGATAGCCAGCCTCAGGTATTCCAGATGGGAATTCGGAAATTTGAGAATCCTTGAGCTGCAACAGCCCTGTGGAATTTGAGAGCCGCTAAGGGCTCCCTGCAGCATGGTAAATCTGACACTGAAGTGAGAACTCAATTTGAGCCAAAATGCCTTTCTCTCGCTTATTTCGTTCCAGTGAATTTAAAACTTTTGTTAACAGTCATAAAAAGAGTCTTAAACTCTTCCTTATGGATTTACCAGAAGGTCCCCAGTTATTCCCAACTGCACAGTAATTAGAAAGCCGTGCCTCTCCATGCACTGTGCGCTCTGTCTCTCTGTGCCTGCCTCTCTGTACCTGTCTCTGTGTCTCTCTGTCTCTCTGTACCTGTCTCTATGTACCTGTCTCTCTGTGCCTGTCTCTGTGTCTCTCTGTCTCTCTGTACCTGTCTCTCTGTACCTGTCTCTCTATGTGTGCCTGTCTCTCTGTACCTGTCTCTGTGTCTCTCTGTCTCTCTGTGCCTGCCTCTCTGTACCTGTCTCTGTGTCTCTCTGTCTCTCTGTACCTGTCTCTATGTACCTGTCTCTCTGTGTGCCTGTCTCTCTGTGCCTCTCTGTGTGTACCTGTCTCTGTGTCTCTCTGTACCTGTCTCTCTGTGCCTGTCTCTCTGTGCCTGTCTCTGTGTGTGCCTGTCTCTCTGTGTCTCTGTGTCTCTCTGTACCTGTCTCTGTGTCTCTCTGTGCCTGTCTCTCTGTCCTGTCTCTCTGTGTCTCTGTCTCTCTGTGCCTGTCTCTCTGTGCCTGTCTCTCTGTACCTGTCTCTGTGTCTCTCTGTACCTGTCTCTCTGTACCTGTCTCTCTGTGCCTGTCTCTGTGTCTCTGTCTCTCTGTACCTGTCTCTCTGTGCCTGTCTCTCTGTGCCTGTCTCTGTGTGTGCCTGTCTCTCTGTGTCTCTGTGTCTCTCTGTACCTGTCTCTCTGTGCCTGTCTCTCTGTGCCTGTCTGTCTCTCTGTACCTGTCTCTGTGTCTCTCTGTCTCTCTGTACCTGTCTCTCTGTGCCTGTCTCTCTGTACCTGTCTCTCTGTCTCTCTGTGCCTGTCTCTCTGTGCCTGTCTCTGTGTCTCTCTGTGCCTGTCTCTCTGTGCCTGTCTCTCTGTACCTGCCTCTCTGTGCCTGGCTCTGTGTCTCTCTGTGCCTGTCTCTCTGTGCCTGGCTCTGTGTCTCTCTGTACCTGTCTCTGTGTCTCTCTGCCTGTCTCTCTGTACCTGTCTCTCTGTGCCTGTCTCTCTGTGTCTCTCTGTACCTGTCTCTCTGTGCCTGTCTCTGTGCCTGTCTCTGTGTGTGCCTGTCTCTCTGTGTCTCTCTGTCTCTCTGTGCCTGTCTCTCTGTGCCTGTCTCTCTGTGCCTGTCTCTCTGTGCCTGTCTCTCTGTGTCTCTTGTGTCTCTCTGTACCTGTCTCTCTGTGCCTGTCTCTCTGTGCCTGTCTCTCTGTGCCTGTCTCTCTGTGCCTGCTCTGTCTCTCTGTGCCTGTCTCTGTGCCTGGCTCTGTGTCTCTCTGTGCCTGTCTCTCTGTGCCTGTCTCTCTGTACCTGTCTCTCTGTGCCTGTCTCTCTGTGCCTGTCTCTCTGTACCTGTCTCTGTGTCTCTCTGTGCCTGTCTCTCTGTGCCTGTCTCTCTGTGCCTGTCTCTCTGTGCCTGTCTCTGTGTCTCTCTGTGCCTGTCTCTCTGTGCCTGTCTCTCTGTGCCTGTCTCTCTGTGCCTGTCTCTCTGTGCCTGTCTCTCTGTACCTGTCTCTCTGTACCTGGCTCTGTGTCTCTCTGTGCCTGTCTCTCTGTGCCTGTCTCTCTGTGCCTGTCTCTCTGTCTCTCTGTGCCTGTCTCTCTGTGCCTGTCTCTCTGTGCCTGTCTCTCTGTGCCTGTCTCTCTGTGCCTGTCTCTCTGTGTCTCTGTGTCTGTCTCTGTACCTGTCTCTCTGTGCCTGTCTCTCTGTGTCTCTGTCCTGTCTCTGTGCCTGGCTCTCTGTGTCTCTGTGCCTGTCTCTCTGTGCCTGTCTCTCGTGTGCCTGTCTCTCTGTGTCTCTCTGTCTCTCTGTGCCTGTCTCTCTGTGCCTGTCTCTCTGTGTCTCTCTGTCTCTCTGTACCTGTCTCTGTGTCTCTCTGTCTCTCTGTACCTGTCTCTCTGTGCCTGTCTCTCTGTGCCTGTCTCTGTGTGTACCTGTCTCTCTGTACCTGTCTCTGTGTCTCTCTGTACCTGTCTCTCTGTGCCTGTCTCTCTGTGCCTGTCTCTCTGTGCCTGTCTCTCTGTGCCTGTCTCTCTGTACCTGTCTCTCTGTGCCTGTCTCTCTGTGCCTGTCTCTCTGTGCCTGTCTCTCTGTGCCTGTCTCTCTGTGCCTGTCTCTCTGTACCTGTCTCTCTGTACCTGTCTCTGTGTCTCTCTGTGCCTGTCTCTCTGTACCTGTCTCTCTGTGCCTGGCTCTGTGTCTCTCTGTGCCTGTCTCTCTGTGCCTGTCTCTCTGTACCTGTCTCTCTGTGCCTGGCTCTGTGTCTCTCTGTGCCTGTCTCTCTGTGCCTGTCTCTCTGTACCTGTCTCTCTGTGCCTGGCTCTGTGTCTCTCTGTGCCTGTCTCTCTGTGCCTGTCTCTCTGTACCTGTCTCTCTGTGCCTGGCTCTGTGTCTCTCTGTGCCTGTCTCTCTGTACCTGTCTCTCTGTGCCTGGCTCTGTGTCTCTCTGTACCTGTCTCTCTGTGCCTGGCTCTGTGTCTCTCTGTGCCTGTCTCTCTGTGCCTGTCTCTCTGTGCCTGTCTCTCTGTACCTGTCTCTGTGATTTTTTTGGTTCTGTAGATGTTGATGTGTAACAGGAGCCCCGGCCCTCTCTCCGGCTGGGGAAGGCTCCGGGGAGCTGGATTCTACCTCCAGTAACATGCTGGGAGAATGGGGAGAATGGAAACAGGAGCAGAGGGGATGGAAATCATTAGACATGGCTGTGCTGAGCTCTGGAGGGGCCGGCTGCTTATTGAGACATCAGCATCGCCCTGTCTGGGGGGGAGGAACCATGGCAGTAAGTGTCAGAGTGCTTCGCATTAAAGCAGAAGGGATATAGCTGGGGTCCCTATCTTCCCCTGGAACAATTATGCAGGTCTCTTTTTCATTAATTGTTCTGGCTTCCAGGAAATTCCTCTGTGTGTGTGAGTCTCTTTTTTTTTTTCTTCAGTTCCAGAAGCTAGCTGTAGAGTTGCATGGAATATTTGCATAGCCCGAATTAACAGCACAATAAAAGGGAGGGTCATTAACAGTGTTAAAGATAATAAGCTATTAATATGGATTGCAAACTTAGTCAAACTGCTTTCCTCAGAATCTCAGCCTGGTAGTCTTGAGATAGCAGGAGCAGAGCGGGAGATAAGACAGGGGGTGACAGGGCAGGGTTATCTGGGGTCAGGGTAATAAAAGCTTGTGTCCAGCAGCCCCAGCAGGTACTGTAGTTCAGGACTGTTTACTGGCCAGAGGCTAGCTATTATCTCTCTCTAAGCTGCTGCTTCAGTAGTATTGCACTGATTCTAAGCTGCTTGAAGGAAAAACAAAACAAGACAGAACTCTTACCCCAGTAAATCTGCAGGGTAAATTTGCAACTTGCTGTGTTTTCCCAGTGCGTTGACCGAGCTTCTACACCAGTCAGCTATGGGTCTCACAATATTTGTCATTGAATTTTGTGATTTACCTTGTCTGTGCTTACACACACATGCACAGACACACTGTAACACACACACACATGCACAGACACACTGTAACACACACACACATGCACAGACACACTGTAACACACACACACATGCACAGACACACTGTAACACACACACATGCACAGACACACTGTAACACACACACACATGCACAGACACACTGTAACACACACATGCACAGACACACTGTAACACACACACATGCACAGGCACACTGCAACACACACACATGCACAGACACACTGTAACACACACACATGCACAGACACACTGTAACACACACACACATGCACAGACACACTGTAACACACACATGCACAGACACACTGTAACACACACATGCACAGACACACTGTAACACACACACATGCACAGACACACTGTAACACACACACATGCACAGACACACTGTAACACACACACACACATGCACAGACACACTGTAACACACACACATGCACAGACACACTGTAACACACACACATGCACAGACACACACTGTACACACACACACACATGCACAGACACACTGTAACACACACATGCACAGACACACTGTAACACACACACATGCACAGACACACTCTCACACAGACACACTGTAACACACACACATGCACAGACACACTGTAACACACACACATGCACAGACACACTGTAACACACACATGCACAGACACACTCTCACACAGACACACTGTAACACACACACATGCACAGACACACTGTAACACACACACACACACAGACACACTGTAACACACACACATGCACAGACACACTCTCACACAGACACACTGTAACACACACACATGCACAGACACTCTCTCCAACAGACACACTGTAACACACACACGCACAGACACACTGTAACACACACACACGACACTCTGTACACACACACACATGTGACACACACACTCGCACAGACACACTGTAACACACACATGCACAGACACTCTCACACAGACACTCTGTAACACACACACTGTGACACACACACATGCACAGACACACTGTAACACACACACATGCACAGACACACTGTAATGAAGATGCTGTCTGTGGGAGGATGTGAGCAGGGAGACAGATACTTGTGTTTCACAATCAAAACTCTTTCCTTTCCACTCTCCCTCCATCCCTCCCTCCCTCTCTACCCCTTTATCTCACTCGAGCCCCTCCCTCTCCCTCTCCGTTTCCCTGTCGCTTTCCTTTTTTCTCTTCACCACTTTTTCCTTTCCTTTACTGTTTGCTCCAGTTTCTCCCTCTCTCTCTCTCTCTCTCTCTCTCTCTCTCTCTCTCTCTCTCTCTCTCTCTCTCTCTCTCTCTCTCTCTTTCTCCTCCTTTCTTTCCTCTCCCTCTCCCCAGACACTGCCAAGAAGGTGTGACCGATTACACACCTGTACAGGTAACCAGACTCCAATTCACCTTCCCCAAACAAACGTTACACTATATCAAAAACTATAAGGAAATAAAAGTATCTCACTTTACACAAAGGAGATAAACTGAGTGCTGGAGCAGCATCCCATTCCCTGGTGGGTCTGAAGGCTTTGTGAAGTATTATCAGCACAGTAAAGCACAGATAGAAGGAAGGACAAGTGTCACATTGCCCTTGATTGCCGGCGACTGACCTGAAGCGATCCTTAATAGCAAGTGGAAATCTCAGGCTCCCTATCAGTGTTCACACAGCCGCCAGTGCAGATATCTGCTGAGGAGCAGAGCATTCACCCTGCGGTGCATTCCTGAGATGTGAGGAATTGAGAAACTGCCTGTCTCACAAACACTACCTCCAACTGACAGCTTCATTCCAGCAGTGACAGGCTGAGGGTCTGGGAGGAGGGAGGCAGTGTGGTCTAGTGGTTAGAGCTGAGAGACTGGGAGGGAGGGAGGCAGTGAGGGCTAGTGGTGAGAGCTGAGAGACTGGGAGGGAGGGAGGCAGTGTGGTCTAGTGGTTAGAGCTGAGGGACTGGGAGGGAGGGAGGCAGTGAGGGCTAGTGGTGAGAGCTGAGGGACTGGGAGGGAGGGAGGCAGTGTGGTCTAGTGGTTAGAGCTGAGGGACTGGGAGGGAGGGAGGCAGTGTGGTCTAGTGGTTAGAGCTGAGAGACTGGGAGGGAGGGAGGCAGTGTGGTCTAGTGGATAGAGCTGAGGGACTGGGAGGGAGGGAGGCGGTCTAGTGGTTAGAGCTGAGGGACTGGGAGGGAGGGAGGCAGTGAGGGCTAGTGGTGAGAGCTGAGGGACTGGAAGGGAGGGAGGCAGTGTGGTCTAGTGGTTAGAGCTGAGGGACTGGGAGGGAGGGAGGCAGTGTGGTCTAGTGGTGAGAGCTGAGGGACTGGGAGGAGGGAGGCAGTGTGGTCTAGTGGTTAGAGCTGAGGGACTGGGAGGGAGGGAGGCAGTGTGGTCTAGTGGATAGAGCTGAGGGACTGGGAGGGAGGCAGTGTGGTCTAGTGGATAGAGCTGAGGGACTGGGAGGGAGGGAGGCGGTCTAGTGGTTAGAGCTGAGGGACTGGGAGGGAGGGAGGCACTGTGGTATATTGATTAGAGCTGAGGGACTGGGAGGGAGGGAGGCAGTGTGGTCTAGTGGTTAGGGCTGAGGGACCTGGAGGGAGGGAGGCAGTGTGGGCTAGTGGTGAGAGCTGAGGGACTGGGAGGGAGGGAGGCAGTGTGGGCTAGTGGTGAGAGCTGAGGGACTGGGAGGGAGGGAGGCAGTGTGGGCTAGTGGTTAGAGCTGAGAGACTGGGAGGGAGGGAGACAGTGTGGTCTAGTGGTTAGAGCTGAGGGACTGGGAGGGAGGGAGACAGTGTGGGCTAGTGGTTAGAGCTGAGGGACTGGGAGGGAGGGAGGCAGTGTGGGCTAGTGGTTAGAGCTGAGGGACTGGGAGGGAGGGAGGCAGTGTGGGCTAGTGGTTAGAGCTGAGGGACTGGGAGGGAGGGAGGCAGTGTGGGCTAGTGGTTAGAGCTGAGGGACTGGGAGGGAGGGAGGCAGTGTGGTCTAGTGGTGAGAGCTGAGGGACTGGGAGGGAGGGAGGCAGTGTGTTCTGGTGGTTACAGGTAAACGTTCCACTGGTGCAAACAGAACGTCAATCAGGTAGTTCTGCAGAAACGTTTTTGTCTGGTACTGAAAGCTTATACTGAAACCTGGCCTGATGCTGCTGCTCCAAGTAAGTGTGCCAACAACTAAGAGTTGTATTTATTTGAAATGCAGTATTATACTAACAACAGCTTACGAAACAGGGTCATTATCTCCTGCTGAATACAGTACAGTACGCTGGACAGCTGTTCATTATATCTGAATAAGAGACTGTATTTGTGTTCATGACGCTGATTTGAAACCTGTCGCTCACAGAGCTTTAACTTGTGATGTTTGAAAGAACGTTGGGTTTTTTTTAGGATAAAATGAAGTTTGATATTTTAGAAACCGATCTTTACTGCAGTTCATGAAAATATCAGACCGGACTGTAGTCATGAAAAACAGCTCAGTCGGTAATGCTTTGTGAATAGATTTCAATAGCTGGGTGACTGAACGCTGTAAACACTAGGGTCACTCTGTCTGTTGGCTGCTGGGAGGCAAAGGGACGTATTTTCAAAGCATTTACTCCAGCCTTTAATTAACTGCTATATTTTGGAAAAAGTAAAAACCTCTGTTCATTTCACAAAACCAGAACCAAACAGCTAAGTGATGAAATCCAAATTCTCTGGGGGCGCTTGCTTTTCATTTTGTATGATTTTTCTCCATTCAAAAGATAGGAGTTAATTAAAGAGTGGGAGCCGGCACTTTGCAGTTCAGTATAAAGCCATCTGCTCTGTAGCATGTGATTCTAATCATCTGTGCATGTGTTTTGTAGTGAATGATTTACCTGGTCAGTCCACTGAGGCAGAAGGCAGCCATATTCAAAGTGTTTGTTTAAATGAGCTGTTACACAGTAATGACATTCCCAGCTTTCTTATTATTCAGTATTACAAATCATTCATTCCAAACTGCTAATGCATCCAACACACACACACACACACACACACACACACACACACACACACACACACACACACACACACACACACACACACACACACACACACACACACACACACACACACACACACACACACACACACACACACACACACACACACACACACACACACACACACACACACACACACACACACACACACACACACACACACACACACACACACACACACACACACACACACACACACACACACACACACACACACACACACACACACACACACACACACACACACACACACACTACACACACACACACACACACACACACACACACACACACACACACACACACACACACACACACACACACACACACACACACACACACACACACACTACACACACACACACACACACACACACTGACACACACACACACACACTCACTGACACACACCACACACTCACACACTCACTGACACACACACACACCACACACACTGACACACACACACACACACACACTGACACACTGTTGTACATCATTGCTGGAGTTACTGGGCTCTGCTGAATAGCATTGTCAAGCTGCTGTGTACCCAACTTGACCTGAGGTCATTTCACTTGAGATTTTCCACTCAGGTGTCGCTCCCTGCTTTACCAGAGTAACACAGCAACGTCAGATGAAGAGCAGACCCAGGCCTCATCCTCATTAGAGTGTGGGAGTCTAAGCACAGAGAGACTCAGTTATATGTGCTCCACCTCATAGTAACCAGTTTAGTACCAGTTTAATCTCCTACAGCGCAGTACAGCTGCCATGGTATGTTAGCGCATTCACTTCCCCCCTGCTTTATCCATGCATTTAAGTTTAACCAGGATTTGTACAAAGCTCCTCCGTGATTTACCAGTGATTTAATTGCATTGACCCAACTGCTTCCAACACGTTGCGTGAAGCTGTGCTGTTATGAAGTGTTGCGCTACGAGTGCAGTGTAGCTTTCTTTGGGGTTAACGATTGAGCTGCTGCTTCTCTGGGTCTGTTTTCCCAGGGAGCTCCTGCCTGCCTGCCTCCCTCCCCTGCCCATTGTCTGTCCGCTGCACCCTGCCGGCAGCCTGCGAGTCACGAAGTCACAGCTCCTGTGTTCAGCGAGCATTCACAGGGAAGTGTGTCCAATCACACCGCTGACCCTGCCAGATGAGTGGCAGCTCAGTGTGTGTGAACCAGGGCTGTCTCTCTGACTCCTCCCTCACTCCCCTCTCCCTCACTCTCCTCATCCCTCCCTCACTCCCCTCTCCCCTGCTCTCTCACCCCTCCCTCACTCCCCTTTCCTCTACTCTCTCTCACCCCTCCCTCACTCCCTCTCCCTACTCTCTCTCATCCTCTCTGTCACTCCCCTTTCCTCTACTCTCTCTCACCCCCTCCCTCACTCCCCTCTCCCCTGCTCTCTCACCCCCTCTCTCACTCCTCTCTCCCCTACTCTCTCTCCCCCCCTCCCTCACTCCCCTTTCCTCTACTCTCTCTCACCCCTCCCTCACTCCCTCTCCCTACTCTCTCTCACCCTCCATCACTCCCTTTACTCTACTCTCTCACCCCTCCCTCACTCCCTCTCCCCTACTCTCTCGCCCCCTCCCTCACTCCCCTTTCCTCTACTCTCTCTCACCCCCTCCCTCACTCCCCTCTCCCCTACTCTCTCTCATCCTCTCCATCACTCCCTTTTACTCTCTCACCCCTCCTCCTCCCTCTCCCCTACACTCTCTCTACCTCCATCCATCATTCACTCCCACCTCCTATCTCTCTAAACACCATCCCTCCTCCCCTCACTGCCCCTCTCTCTCTCGCTCCCACCTCCCATCGCTCTCTGCCTTTCCCCATTCCCTCCCCCTTGCTCCTCATCTCTCTCTCTCCCTCACTGTTTCTCTTCTCTTCTCTTTCTCTAAACCAGTTACATTGTTTTTTTCCTCTCATCTTCTGGTTTGTGCTTTCTCTCTCTTTCGCACAAATGATAAAGTCTGGTGAAAATGAAATAGCAGAGGCAGCTGTGACTGCAGCACGACCGATCCGATGCACCAAGGTCTGCTTCT